>JAGDQP010018472.1:11639-25462 GCA_022664845.1 Lepisma saccharinum | reverse complement strand
CATGAGTATTGAGTGGGATATAAAGCGGTAGAAATATGGTCAGGGCATGTTGAAACCTCGTAATTTAGGGTACTTTTGTTGCATGAGTATTGAGTGGGATATAAAGCGGTAGAAATATGGTCAGGGCATGTTGAGACCTCGTAATTTAGGGTACTTTTGTTGCATGAGTATTGAGTGGGATATAAAGCGGTAGAAATATATTATAATATAGTCAGAGCATGGAGCGTAGACTCAATTTCAAAACGGACAGTACGTCGCAGGCTTGAAAGATTTCTTGTCAGTCTGACCAGATTTCTAACAAAATCGTTAACGCTCTCTCGGCATTGTGCTGCCATCAAACATGTATAATAATTTTGAAAATATTTATAAAAGCACCAGAGAGTATTTATTTATAAGTAGTAACAGCATATCGAAGGTAAAACATTGATACTTCGTATCTACAATTTGTGTCACCTAAAGTTATTGTTATCTTATTGAAATGAAAAAATGGGACAAAAATTGCTGATACGAAGTATCAAGGTTCCACCCTCGATATAATAATACTGCTTCAAGAAAAGAGAGAAGGACCGTGGCCTGGACCGAGATCAAATTCGGATCTCCCACTCAGGAAACAGATACTCTACTGCCTAAACCACCGAGGTACCTACAAACAAACCTTTTGAAAAAGAGCACTCCCTGTCTGCTGTTGAAAACGAGACGTTATTTCCAGAATTATTATGATATTTATCGCTTCCACGGAATATTACCCATACTCGTTCAATTAACGGAAATAGAGCTATTTAAATAATACCATTTATTTTCTAATATGTACCCTATTGAACAAGTACTTAAAACGTAATATTACTGTTTTAAGATGTGTTTGTTATTTATTGTGAAATATTAATTTACAGTTGTAACAAATTGAAACTGGACTTTCTCTGTCTCGAAAACGACTGATGTGGAAATTATTTTTTTTCCTTGCCTTGGCATGTGTAATCATCTCCCAAATAATCTGTAACCACGCTTTATAATTATCAGAAAGTAGTACAATTAACCATAAAACTTTCGCCAAAATATTTCAAGTTCCTTTGGTTGAGAGATATCTTTATCTACACACAAAAAGGCCGATTTTGTAAAAGATCATACAAGAATTAAGCTTGAATAAAATCATTATATTGTATTAATTAGCCATTCTGCACAAGTTCTTGTCTTATTGGATGTTTCTAAAGAGATTCCGTATGTTCAAAATGAATATAATCGTATTCTTTCAACTTTGGCGTTCACAAAAGCTTGTATTATTTCCTGTTCAAAGCTTCTTTTAGTTATATTTATTCATCTTTTATTTTGTTCTTCATTTCATAGACTTCTTCCTGTTTCTGTTCCTTTAGCATTAGCTCCTTATTCATCTACCTTCTTTTTGTAGCTTCCACCGTCTACGTTAATTATCTACATCTTCATAGATGGCGCAAAAGGAACACGAAGCTGGAAGTACTCCTAATAGTAAGTATTTTGCAGGCCTCTTACACATAAGCGTACTTGGAAACTTCCACGTCTTCGCAAGAGTTTTGCACAAAGGGATTACAGGTGTTTTCCTAGAAGACACAAGTACAGAGTGTATTGTGTGTGTTTGCGCTTGGGTGTATGTAGTGCTCGTATAATAGCTCAGGTTCAATCTTTTACCTTCGTGTTATCAATTAGTTTATTTAGTTATGTCAACCACATACACGCAGGCATATAAACCCTTAAGAAAAGCCTGGTATGTGCATGGCTTACTCGGTCTATTTTCCTTCAAGTATTTGCTTGAATTTTACGTTAAGACTGTTCGTTACCACATCAAACGGGAGTTCGTTAACGTTTTACCTCTATTTTTCTCCTTCTATTGCGTGAATGAGAGTTTTACTTTGTACTGCGAAGTGTAAAAGCGAGTTTAAATCTAGAACGCACGTACGGAAGCATCTTGAGGTTGTTTTTTTTTATTTTATTTTCTTTATTTCCATCTTCCCTTTCTTAAGCTTTACATATAGGTTGAGTACTCATTAAACTTACTTTCATATAATTTAAACTTGGTTTTAGAAATGAAGTCAACATATTTTATGGAAACTTCCATACCTTGTTGTAAAATAAACACAACAATAAAAGTTAATACGAGTATGATATAACTGAATTTTACGTATTCCTTCAATTTCTCAGGAATTAAGGTATTTTGTGGAGAGAACAAAGGGACCACTCCATTTTCAATTTGAAACTGTATTTCGCACACCTTAAATAGTTGAACATTTCATCACTCTTTGTATAGCTTTTCATTTCCAATAATTATCCTAACTCATTTTTGGAAATAAATGGAAGTTTTGTTTAATTGTTAATACACACTAATGTATATCAATCCGCAGTTTTAGTAATGTAGAGACAAAAGTTTAAATAGAAAGAATAATGGGAGCAAAGGTATAGTTCCGGACTTGTCATTGATAGGCAGTTTCTTTAACCAATTAAACTATGAAGATCACAATAAAACATGAAGGGGAAGGGGGAAAACAATGGTATCCCTCTTTCTTTAAAAAGAAAATAGGAGTTGAATACAGAAATAGAATGGTAACACTCATGTCTAGTGAGTGTGGAAAAGGCTCAAGTTAAAAACAACAAATGGCCGCATAGTGGCCATTTCTTTATGGAAAGCCCCATAAGCCAGCATGGGAAAATGAATTTTCCGAACGTAATATCTCAATTCATGCTCAGTGTGGGTTAGCCTTATTTTCACCCGGACCTTCCATATGTCACTTTCCTTGCCATATGAAGGGCATGGGAAAAACAATGGTAACCCCCATTTTTAAAAAAATAGTTGAGTATAGTAATACAATAGAAACATTCATGTGAGCTGAACTGTGGAAAGAGTTAAAGTTCAAAACAACAGAGGTCAGCACATTGATAATTTGTTTTATGGGAAGCCTTATATGCCGGCGAGACAGATAGTGTAGGTAAATCTTTTTTCTTAATACAGAGAAAATTAATTTTAATAAGAAATTAGGTGATCCATCTTTAAATTCCGAAAAACTCGGAATTTCCTATTAATTATGTGACTTCTTATTTTTAAGTATGAGCAATTACGATTTTAAAAAGTTGACGAACTACAGCATTGAAATTGAAACACATTAATATCCTCACATTTAAGTATTACAAGAACTTTCTTTTCAAGTCTTGGGAAAGAACAGTAGCTGAAATGCAAGACCCACGTACAGTCTTAATGGCATTAATTCTCTGGTCTCTATCAGTTCCGACGCTTTCGTTTATCATCTTCACTAAGAAAAATGCTGCTTAAAAAAACCATCATCATGGATATAAGTGTGTTACTGTTGACATTTCTGACAAGAATCCCACGTAGAAACAGTATTCATAGAATTGGTCGCTGTACGCAATTTCTAATCATTTTTGGTCCCATTTATTTCGTTTAATACGGTCAGTAAGATCGAGAATTCTCGAATCATAAGGTTCGTTTCCTCTTTCAATTTTTTCATGCTGAAGCCTATAGTAATTAACTGGAGTGGAAAATGTGTTTTATGTACAAATACCAGTTTATGAACATAAATTCTGTACAGAAATGGTGTCGGATGTTTCGAGAAAGACGAACAGATGTTCATAATTAGGTTTACCATTCATGCTAAAGAAAATGTTTGAACGTAGATACAAACATTTATGTTCCGGTAAAACCAGCTCATGGATGTGTGAATCTTTTAGGAGAAGTAGCATAATAGTGTGTACGTTTATGTTAGCATTCCAGCACTGCTTTTGTTTATTTTCTTACACCACATTCGTACTGGAAATAGTAGCCTTCGTATTTGTAGAAAATTAATCTGCGCAAATGATCTTCCAATGTTGAAAATGAGTTTCGATTTTCATAGATGATTTGGTTATAAGATAAACCTAAGAGGCTTTACATTTTGTTGGAAACAATTCTGAAAAGAAATTTGTGTATCACCCTGTACTTGCTAGATGTAATAGATGTTATAAACCTTTTACAACTTGAACTTGTTAAGCAACGTTATACTTTACAATTGAGGCTATGTGCGCAAAACCATGCCAACCCACATTTCTGTGAAAAAATTGCTGACTGTAGCTAGCTGTTGTACAGGTTTTGCAATACATGTATATACCTGAGGCCAATCCGCGGACATTTTGTTCCTTGCCTGTATGGAACATGTAGGCGTCATGCTTCGAGAAATGCATAGGGTTGACCCACACAAAATGCATATTTACTCTGTTGTATCTTCATGAGGGTTGGCCCATTTTTGTGCACATAGCCTCAATTGCTAGTACATTCTAATTACATGTCTTTCTCAGTCTTTTACTGGATCAGTTATTACTGTTTCCACAAATAACCATTGACAGCCATAGTGGCTCTAACCCGGATCTCCCCGTTGATGGCACGGCGGCTGTCAATTTTTCTGTGTTAATTTCAATATTCACCTTGCACGAGATAATTTGTGGAAAAGGTTAACATCTATACTTTTATCATGACATGATAGCAGAAAGATTACTTAACTAAAAAGCTACGCGTGCAGTGGAGTTCCTGGGCTCTGTAACCAGCACTGAGGAGTTGGGAGGGTATTTAGGCAAGAGGAACATTCTATATACACAGAGAATTGGCCGTACCGTGGTGGTGTAATGGATAGCGTATCTAGGCGGCAACTGGGAGGTCAGGGTTCGAGTTCCGGTCACGACAGCTGTCATTTTCTTTGTATTTATATTTACTAAATGTTTCGCTGTCTCGGAAGCTAGCGTTAAAGTTGAACATGAAAAATACATAACTCAAGATTTTCTAGATGAATTGAGACCAGGTACTGAATGGTTAGCAGTTAATACACGTATCAAGGTCGTCACCGATCCTTAGCAGTTCCAGAAAATCTCTTCAATAATATTTTATAAGGTAGTCGGTCTCCAGTAAAGTACCTGAGGCTATTGGGTCATTTCACAAGTATTGTCGTTTTTCAGTAAAATAACGAACAGAACGAAATATTAGCTAGAAAAGGACAAAATAAGGAAAATGACAATATCATAATAATCGTCTCCTAATTCTACAATTCTGCCACCTGTCAACCTGTATTTGAATACTACGCTTAAAGAAAGATCTGGATTTGGACGAAAAAGAAACTCGCTCTACGTTCGCCGCACGGTCTCCACATATCTCCATGATGGCTCTAGACCCCTGCGAAACAGATTGGAATCTGTAGGTCAATACAACCCATTAACGTCCACCCTACGGGACTTGTGGATTCCTGTTGATATTCACGCATGTCTTGCAACAAATCAAGAATACTTCGTACAGTTTTCGAGCATGACGAAGAGTTCCAATAGTCAAGGAGAAAGGAGTTCGCCATTAACTGAGAGTGCCACTCTTCAAAGAGTTTGACAACACAAGTTCTGATAGGTTTTCATTATGCAATTGTGAGGGATGAACCTGTAAATTTCGAAGTTCAGGACATGGAAGAAATGACAAATGTAAAGAAGTTTTCGAATGATATATCTTTGAGATGCTCATAGTCTGCATGGTCAACCTTGGAATATTAAGACACCTTGGAATATTAAAAAATTACCATCATTATGAATTTGAAAGTTGCTTTTTCTCCTTTTGCACTCTGAATTCGTTCTCTCATTGATGTCTTCTGAGTTTCTTCTTACTTTCCATTTAGTTTTTCTTCCACGTCAGTGCTTGAATTCGTATATTTTTTTTCCTTACAGACAGCTACCGGGTTACCGAAAACACTCTGTCTACAGAGAGCGGTTGTTCCCAAGCTCAAGAAGCAGAAAATCGACAGAGACAAAGAAATATAGTGAAGATAAAGAATTACAAAGAGGCACACAGACAGACACAAATATGTTCTTCGCCGAAAGCACAAAGGATATGCTTCAGGAGAACGGAAATTATGGGAATCCTCTCCGGAAACTACTCAGTTTATGAACACATGCACATTCACACACACACAAACAGACAAGCTCACACATGCTCACACAAAGAGATCAAGAGAGAAAACATAACGTATTTTCAAGAAACCGACTTCAGAAAAGGCGTTGAAAGAACTAAGCCCATTAATCAAAATCTATATTATTCAAAGGAACATTTTGTTTGTGTTTCTAAATCAACTACAAGAACAATGTTGACATGTTAAATGCAATATACTTGCTCTTAGCTAAACATACTCAATATATTTCTTTTCACTTGACACAAAAATAATAATAATCGTTTGATAATAAATAGATCGTTCTTTTGTAACAAATACTCGAAAGCATACAGCTGCAAAAAATAAAAATCTGTTAGCCAGCCTAGCCGCGCACTAATAAAAAGAAAATTGGATATATAATTTTGTTAGAGGGCAATGCAGTAGTAACACTATACTGGAGGTTATCTACGTTATGATGTCAGAGCACCATGCGTAATTATGATTCACTATACTACAAATTGTCATCCAGTCTATACTGGAGCAACCAGTGACGTCACAGCAATAATGTCACACAGAACGATGTACGTATACATTCTTTGCAATACGATACATTTTGGTTTTCTTAATATGTCTGTACAAACGCTCGTAAAAGCAGAGTATCAGTAGTGTATTTAGTTCAGACGCATCTCGTTTGGGGGTTTCTTTTCACAATCGAACAAACCAACCGTCTTTATCACAAGAGGACCACCAACCGTTATTCAGACCCTATCAGCAAGACTCATCGGTCCGACGTAGGGCCACGGTGGACCAACCACGTTACAGTGGCCAACGAGTCATGCTGATAGGAGACTTATATTGTATGTATTACTTCAGTGAAAAATGGGTATACTTGTTGTAACTGAAACTTATGTATATGCATAAATAAATTGTGTTTCGTGATTTAGACGACGATGGTGAAATATATCGTTCATTTTCACCTCCTAGAAATCTAGAACCTATTATATTTAAGTAAATTTGTAAAGGTAAGTTAACTCTTTCTGTACTTCATTTCATGCACAGCAGGTTTAAGAACCATGCCTTTAGAGTAAGGACTCAGCTGCGGACAAACCCCAAACTGCGGTTTCCAGAAAGAAACATTCGTAGTCTACTCTTATACAAAATATTTACATACACAACAAATGTAGTCACAAACCAAATATATAAGATAGGAACGGAGAAAAACAAAGCAAAACGGTGCCGTGTTAATCCACAATCTTCCTTAAGTATGCTTTGTTACGCTTTTCTCTGCTTGATCGGTGTGTGCGCAACCATAACTGAATAGGGTCAATCGGGTCAATTTTTGGACCGGGTCTAGTGCTTGAGATCTGGTCTGACTCGGTGATCCGATTTTGACCCAGTAATCCGGAGGGCGAAGCAGGGATTTCATTCTTTTCTTATTTAACACACTTGCGTTTCAACAGTCTTTCCATCTGCGGTGACCGGGAGCAGGGGTGTTACTTCCTCAGAGTACAAAAAGTTCCTAACTATAGTAATAACATATGGACATAGTATTATATCCCCAGAAAGAATAATTATGCTATCGGGGTGTGCAAATACCCCCTCGGAAAGACTATTCTGAAAGAATGTTGTGCTTTAAATATTAAATAGGATAAATGCGTTTAGATCTTTTAAAACTCCTAAATATTAAGTTCCCGTACAGTACTCACTTTTCAAGGAATCTAACATTATAATATGAATGAATTCTAACAACAGAAACAAGACCGATCACCGGTTCATTATATTGTCACTAAGTCAATTGGGTAAACATTCGATCATGGGGTCGCCGAGTTATCTCTGTCTGGTGATTTCAGTCAAGACTGAGTCCCAAGTCATTCGGGTTAAAACCGGACCAGAGGGTCAATTGGGTTATTCGGAACAAGTTTCCGACCGGGTATCCGTGTCACCTATGTTCGGCCAGGCCGGGTCACTTCCAGTTTTGGCTCTGTTGAGCAACACTGTTCTTCATCATTCTGAAGCACCATTTCAACTCTGCTCCGCTTCAAGTTGTTTTCTTATAGTGTTCGGCTACTCTGGGGTCCAGTTGCACAAAATATTTTAACCCCGAGTTAGGTTAATACAGAAATCAATCTACAAGTCGTAGATTGAGGATCCTATTTTCTTCATATCTTTCCTGCTACCTGGTGTCAGTCAAGTGAAACTAGATTGAAATAATGCTAGTATGCGATAATTGTTTCTACATTCGATTTAAAAAAAACGAGAAAATAGCATGGAATTGGAGCTGAACATCTAAGCCCGCAGAAGATTAAAAACGTAGATACTAACACTATTTTATTGCCAGCTTAGCTGGACTGACACCAGAGCCCTATTTCCTGAACGGTCTTCAAAATGCACTTTTCACTTTGCAGAAATTAAAGAGTGTAGAATAAATGTGTTTCACGAATATTTATAAAAGCTTTTTAAAGGTGTGTGTCATGAAAATGTTTTCTGCACTTTACTTTGAAAAGTTTGCAGAAATATTCACGAAACACATTTATTTTGCAGTCTTGAATTTCTGCAAAAGTTCATTTCACGAAACGTTCATTTATTATGAATTAAAACGTGGTAAAACTGGGATATATTGTGCATTTTAAGTTAACTTTGATTTCCAGTGTATAGATATTTATATTCCTGCAGTAGATCATTTACAATTGGCATTTATAATCTTACATTTCTAATTTATTCTGATATTCTGAGTACTAATTCCTTTTATAGCTTAAGTACTTGTAATAGAGATTTCTTGGAATCATGAAATTTAGCATCGTCAAATAGATGTGATTTATAATTTTTGTTAGAAAATGATGTCTTTCGCTTTATACCATAAAATAAAAGTTAGTAAGTCACTGTAGTAAATATGTGGTTCAGAAAAGTAAGTTCATTGTAAGTCAACGTCAATTAACAAACAAAATCACATCAAGTGATCTCCAAAATTTTGTTTACTTATTGTTATACTTCCAAGAAATCGACTACGTTTTTCTGGTTTGAGAGCATTCTGATTTTCAAAAAACATTACAGCTAAACGTTTATGGTCCTGTAGTTTTATCAACGTTAATACTCTCATTTAGAATTGAAAAAAAAAAAGTAAAGAAAAGCAAGTTGTTAACATATGCCTTTTGTTCTGTAGAAAGGAGAAGCTAAACTTGACTCAGGTGAAATCGCAGAATTTGTTAGAAGCAGCAAAAACCACAAGCACGAGGGGGCTTTTTCTTAAGCGTTTGTGTGGTTAACGTGCAACAGACATGGAAGGAAAGATTTCCAACTACAGTTTTTTTATACAATACACTTACGTAGAGGCCAAACTCAATTTATCTCTCTCTCTCTCTCTCTCTCTCTCTCTCTCACACACACACACACACACACACACACAATACTTGCTTTATTCGTGTCTTCTGGGAATGCTTTCGGAGTGCCTTTGTGCAGAATCTGAGTAAAATCACATGATCTTAATAACTAAGCTTATACAGTGTGTTTTATAATAATTATAAGGGTACTCTCTTAGCTATTATAACCATGTTCCTTAGCGTTAATCAAGAAGACCCAGGTAATTATTACAAGAAGGAAGATGAAGAAAAAGGTATTATACGAACAGAGAGCTAATATTGAAGATGATAAAAGTGAAGAAGGAAAAAGAAACGGCAGTAGATGCAAACGAAGAGGAAAAAAAAAGATGAACCCTTTGAACAGTTAAGATTACAAGGTTTGTATACTTTATAAAAGAAAGGAAGCTGGTTACCTTGACTACGTTCATAATCTCTGAAACCATCCCACACACGCATACACGATGACGTTGCAAAAGATTAATTAAGAGGCCAAGATCATTTTTCAAACTTTTATTTTTACTGAGCAAAATCTTTCCATTTTATTTTCTTTCTCTTCTTTTAAACCCAGAATATTACTTACTTTGGTTTTCTCTGTACGCCAAAAAAAAAAAGGTCATTTTAATTACGGGACGTTAAAAGAAATGATAGTTTATTTGGGAAAATTTCCTTGAAACGTTTCTTATCAGTCATTCTTATTAAAAAGATGTGTGTGGATGCACAGGTTTTAATGCTACGTTTTTAAGGGTGACACCAGAAGAATCCATTAACCACATCACAGAATTGTAAAAGAGCCAAAAGGATGCGATATTCTGTGGTTGTATGAAGGAGGTATTAGTACGTAGTTAATAACGGGGCTTCTTTTATAAGCATTCACAGGAAATTTCTAGTTTTATTACTCCGCATATTCTCTTGGTAGACCAATTAGCGAATAATCCCGTTATTTACTTTTGCTTTCAATAGTAGCAGTTAGTGGTTAGTAGTATAAAAGGTAAGAGCAATCGAAAGTTTTATATTTATGTCTTTACGAATTCAAAATCATCTGTAGAAATGACATGCTTTGAAAGTTATTAGCAATTATTTTTATATTTTAATCATTTTCTAATGAAGTCGACAGTTTTTATAAAATAAAATCGTGGTGGAAAGCTCTGCAATAGCGCTAATTTAAATGTGATGACCAGAGGCGGTTCTAGGCCGGGGCCGTGGGGCGGGCCTGGGCCCCTCCCAGTTTTTTGCAGTGAAGATAAGATAATATCCTCAATTATCTTGAAATATTTAGTATAATTAATATCTATTTTGCAAGAAGTTTAATGTTATCGATTCTTGAACATGAAATGAAGTGTACCATGATACGCTTCTTCTATAAACATGGGGTGGGGGAATGAGTCATAGTGTATGTTAGAAACTGCATTTTGTCGAGTTGTAAACGATTTTTTAATTTCTTAGAACAAGTTTCAAGTAGTTATTTTATTGTTTTTCGTTATGTAACTCAGTATCTTTTGTTTTTAAAACCTTTTAGAAGTCTTCACTATCAACAACGTTACAACAAAGGGAAGACCACATCATCTAAAAATATAATTTATTGCTTATAGGCAATGCGGTGTTATTTCGAAATTATACCACCAGTAGCTTATACCGAAAACGACAGAACGCTAATCGTTGTCCGATTTACTTCTTACTGTAAAAATAATATAGGAAATTCTAGTCCGACCTACAAATAAAAAGTAAAAATCATTGTTGCTGTGTTTTTCTTAATCATCTTATTTACGTCTAAATTGGTGTTTAATTATACAATATATCCAGTGTGGTGTTTATAGATTTTAAGTGTGTGTGTGTGCGGAGGGACTCTTAATGCCGTGTTATGTAGTGTAAAAACCAATCAAGTCAATTTATCCAGTGTAAATTTGGCAGTTAACTATAAGTTTCCCTCCGTAAATTCCATAAATTCCATGCACTGATGAAAAATATTAAAATGTTCACATTTTGCTTCAACTAATTATTGTTTTCTAACACTGAAAAAGGTTTTAAACGTACATATTTCCTTCATAAATACCTAAGGAGAATTAATATGCAATTTTAAAAAAAATGACTGAAAATGACTAATGTATATCACACCCACCCACACAAACATTTGTTGGGTCATTGTCTGAGAAGAGCGTGTACTGAAAAACGCATTGGAACGAATGGTGGGAAAGCAAATGAGGAAATAAAGAGAATGTAGAATATGGACAGCAGGACAGCGTCAAAATGGAAACATTTTATATATATATATATATGCAACGTTGAGAGCTCCCCCCCCCCCCAGTTTGTTTTTCTCTAGAACCGCCACTGGTGATGACATTAAATTACTACCGTAGAAGTCCGATAGTCCGGCACGTTCGGGACCGGACTGGTGCCGGATTACCGAAAATCCTGGACTATCGGGCGGTACCTCTTACTACTGGTATAGGCTAAGCCGTACAGCAAAAACAATAAACTGAACCTGTGTGTGGAGACAGCCGAGTAAAGTCCGAAAGCTTCCGATTGATTCCGAACAATTCTGATTGCGTTTAACAGTAGTAGACGTAGTGGACACTTTCCGAGTGGTTCCGAACCGTGCAAAGCGCTTTCAACTGTCGTTCACAAGCGTTTACAGGGGAAAAAAACTGGAATGGTGCCGGCCAATCGGGCGTTCCGGACTGTTGGATGCCGGTCTATCAGACCTCTACTGTATTCCGTTTAGGGACGGGCGTAAACCATTGTGCTCTTACCGCCTATGCAATTGATTTTATTATGTCTTAGCTAAGAACGCTGATATCATTAAATTGTGTGAAAATTTTGGAAGTAAACATAACTTTCATGTTCATTTTCCCATCAAATGATGATGGCATTTAGAGTTTGCTGTGCATTAGTGCAATTGCGTGAGTTTCTACAGCGATCATAAATTTGTATACGGACAGAAAGCCATACATTGAGCTTTATTTGTAAGATAACGAAAAACATCTTTGAACGTTCTGTCTAGTTAACTATACACTTTACCGTCGCGAGACAATTTGTAGCATATAAGCTTGTTTGTATGGTTATTCTTGTTACTATTCTCGTTATTTTTTGTTCATTTGCACAGCGTTTGTAAAATGTGCTCGACGTGTTCATTATATTGATTCTATCTAAAATTAGGTTAATCTTGTCTTTCCTATGTCGTTGAGCAAAATTGGAACGTTCTGGTAAACAAGCGATATTTTTGTTAAAGATTATGTTGAAGGAAAACAATGTTTCACTTTGGTTTGGTAAAATTCAAAGTGTTATCCGAAAAAACAAAATCTGAGATTTTCTAAACAAGTTACGAGTCAAGTTCTAAAAATAAATAATAAAAAAAAAAAATATCATTCTAGCTTGTTTAATTTCACCCTCGCTTCCACGTTTCCCATGATAATGGACAAACGACCACAACGTGGCTGGTGGGTTTTGACTTTAACAAATGGAGAGGCACAAAAACCAAAGTTTAATTTCAGCATTGTTTCCACTACATGAATACATACATCCCACCCACCCATCGCAGACAAACACACGAAACACAAAATAAAACAGAAAAAAAAAGCAGGTGGTGGCAGTCATTCAACCACGAGCAAAACCAAGCCAGAAGCTTGTTACATTGTACGTTGACTCCCTCAACCCAAAGCCAACTTATTTAGTATGCATAGTTGTTCTTCACTGCCATCCTATCTAAGCCACTGAAGCTTTTTCACATCCTCCCCTCCCTCCTACTACAATTTCCATTTCACTACCTTCTAATATTTCGTAGCCAGTTGTGCCAACTATAAAAATTATTTACTAGATATGGGATATTATCCTCACAGCACATGAAATTGCTGATATGTTTCAAGAACGTTGCAATGTCCCATTTACGTTTCAGGAAATTCTGTTTCAGCGCAGATCTCCCGGTAACATAAATGTAAGATTGACAACATTTTCAAGGTTTCACATAAGAATCAGAGAGATTTGCTAAAAGGCGTAACTAAAAGAACGTTAGTTTACGACGCGAAAGGTCCAAGGTTCGAATCCATAGTCGTGATTGATTTTTTAAATACTTTTTTCTGTGGTACATGCACAAATGTAATGTTTTGTAATATGCTTTTAATATGTAAAGTGAATGAGTATAGAATTCATATTAACACGTACGGCTCTAAGGTAATGAAGACAATAGGCATAGTCAAACTATTGAACAACTGGTATATCCACGTTTGATTAGTGGTTGTCGATTTTCTCTCACACATACTTATCATTATGTTGCAATGCAACTGTGACAAAGGCAGATAGCCGAACTGGTAGCCATGTCGATTACGGTGCTAAGTCAGCGACTCGAAGGTCCCGGGTTTGAATCCCGGCTGGCGCATGGATGATTGTGATTGTGTGGATTTTAACTAGAACGTGACTCATGGTCGTGACGGGTCGAAGTAGAAAAAATTACTAGGATGGCCCATAGAAAATAAAGTTTTTTTTTTTTACAAGGGCAGATATTTCGTCATCCCTGCAAGACAACTGAAACATTAAAGAAAGAAATAAAATGTTGATATAATACTAC
>JAGDQP010018472.1:0-11539 GCA_022664845.1 Lepisma saccharinum | reverse complement strand
AATCTTTAATGCAATTATTATACCTGAAAAGAGAAGACATAAACCTCCGTTGCCTCAATAGTGTATTCCAATTCCTGTAATCTTTGATAGCAGACGTTAGAAGTTTATTAAACAAATTAATACAATTAAGCAACGAATAAGAATAACTAATAAACCGGAAGTTAAGATCTGATGCTATGAGCAGTTGTTGCATATAAAATATTCGCAAAGTTCTTTTATTGTGAGAAATTTCAGTATCTTGTGAAGTGACTGAAAATAAAAAAAAAGAAGCATTGAGTTATAGCCTTTGAGTTAGTTGGCAACACTTCTAGCACGGTGGTATATAACTTAAACCAAACCTCACTTTCTCCATCCCCGTTTCCCACATTGCTTCCGCACATTTTCCAACCACTTATTCAACACCGTTTGCATCAAGAAATAGATTATTCTTTATCCCTTCTTTCGTTGCTCGGATGTACAAAAAAAAAAGAAAGAAAAAAGATGTCCATCGCCCAGAGGGCCATTTCTACTTAGAATACCCAATCACTCTTCGTCGTCGTCGTCTTCTTCTTCCTCTCTTTCCTTACTGTTCTCGTCCTTCTCTTTTTGCTCTTTGCAAACGTTTCTAAGAGGTGAAGGTGAGAAGAAAACAAGAAGGAACAGGAATAACCAATAGAGAAGAAATGAAGACTGGCTTTCTCAAATTTGTCTTCTGTCACGTAAAACACTCACCAGAGGGCAGAGTGAAAGAACATATTCCTTCATTTGCTTCCACAGTCTACTGTAGATATATGTTAGCACTTGAGTCTGTCTCATAACCCACTAACAATATATATGGTATGGTAGAATTTAAACGAACATTACCTCTTTCATAATCGCAATGACGTGTCTCTGGTGGATTAGTGATTGCGCTCGTGAAGTTATCTTAAAGTACTACAGAGTGCGATTCCCGATAGGGACACACTTTAAACAAAATTTTGTAGTATTCGCTTTACGCTGTAGATCCCACCATTGACGTCAATGGCATCCAATGTAAGATTTACCTTGGACCTCGTTCTCATAAACTTAGTTTCGGACAAAATAACATTCGCCTACACCAGTAATTCGATTATATACTAAACTGGCCAGAAGAAGACGTTCAAATCCATTTAGCTGATTGAACAAATTAATTATCCAAGCTATATAATACATTATGAGCTGATTATCATTTTGATTTTGCATCACAGCTACGAAACAACATGTAGAATATCTTACATTCACTTAGCCATTTAGAGTAATAAGACGAACACCATGAATTGAATAGAAATTATTTATGGCCTTTCGGCATCTAAGACCCAGGCCTTACGAATACCATGAGACGGCCGACTTTTAGTTAACTTTTTTTTTATATGGGCTAGTCTCGTAACTTTGGACTTCGGCCCGTCGCGATTTGCTCGTTAGCTGGTCACCCGTCAAGCTAGATGGCCGACTGAATCATCATAAAGCCAGATCTATATTTGACGGTCGAAACAAAACAGTCCGGACTGTAGTCTTACTTCGAGATTTTATACAAGGTCTTCGGGATTTTATTAAAAACACATACTTCAATATTTCAGCAATTGATTTCCCTCAATGCAAAAATTAAAATTGATTATGTCCAAATAGCTCGAAAACGTTAATAATTTCGGAGTTAAAGGTGTTGAATATAAGCACGTCCTCGCAAAGAATAACATTATAATCTCGATAATGACAAGATCACAAATGATGCTTGAGGTTATACCGAAAGTTTATATTTTGGTATTAATTTCGATTGAAAGTGTATCTTAGAAGCGATTGCAAAATGAACTTTATTAATTTTGCATTTTAGGTTTAACTTATGGGATAAGTAGTTGAGCCACATACGTTGGTTTTGTGAAGTCACTTCGCATAAAAATTCCAACTCTTAATATTATTATTAATAAGCGTGTTCTTATAAATATCACTAAGTAATGCATTTAGAGTACAATATACCTTCTTTCTTTAAAATAGTGTATTTCAATATATAGTGTATACGCAATTCTATTTAATAACTAGTTAAGTAATGGTTTTATTTTAGACAAAACCAAAGCACCTCCGTATAAATTCAAATTATCTTGTAACGTATCCAAAACAAAGAGTTAAGGTCGTAGGGACAAACAGAGTCTAAGCGAATCCCGGGACCTGTTATTCCACTGTTTCAGGTCATTACAAATCCAATAGCTTACCACTGTGTGACTTTTGGTTACTTAGATCTAGGAGGGGCATAAATGGAGAATACTAAGCGATTGAAAACGACCTCCCAGTTTTAGAGTCACATTGATAGCTTCTCTCGCCGTTTCAGACCATGTCGAATCCAACGGTGTAGATCATATCTGTCGGACTTGTAGTTACAGATATCTATTAAGGGCACAAATGGAGAATCCTAAGGGATTGAAAACGATTCCTAAGGATCAGTTTTAGAGTCAAACTGATAGTTTTCCTTAACGTTTCAGATTATGACGAGTCAAACGGTATATCATTCATCTCTGTGTGACATTTAGCTACGGCGATCTAGGGGCCAAAGAGACATACAGATGGAGAATATTAAGCAATTGAAAAGGACCTGCCAGCTTTAGAGTTTACGTAATAGGTTATTCCACAGCTTGAGAACATTGCTAATCCAGCGGTATATGGTTTATCTCTGTCCGATTTGTAGTTACTGAGATCTAGGAGAGACAAGAATGGAGAATACAAAGCAATTCAAAAGGACCTGCCACTTTAGAGTCAAAATTTTACTTTCCCCACCGTTTCAGACCATGTCGAATCAACAGTGTATCATTTATTTCTGTGTAACTTGTAGTTACTGAGATCTATGGGGGGGGGGATACTATGTGAAAATACATAGGAAAAAATGGAGAAAACCAAGTATATCAAAAGGACCTGTCAGTTTTAGAGTCAAAGTCATAAGTTTCCCCACCGTTTGAGGTAGTGATGAATCCAAAGGTGTATGGCTCAACTCTGTCGGGCTCGTAGTTCCTGAGATCTATGGAGGATTCACTGATGTTCATGCGGGTGCGCAAATAATAAATAATTTATAATAACAAATAGGGATTTTATGGTTTTTAGAAAGTAACATAAATATTGAATTTCAATTATGTAAGAATAAATATGAATATTATTATTTTTTTGGTTATGATGTTTTTTTAAAAGTATTTAGCCATTCACATGTAGCCATGTAATCTTAGTCCGAGAGTTCAAAAGCTATGGAGAGTTATCAGAAAGTTATTTCCGCTTAATATCAGACTGAATGTTGGTGAATTCAGTGAGAGAAACAAAAGAACGCACGTCCAGGGATAAAATGGATGAACGAACTGATACTAATTCCATAATCGTTAATTGTTTTCTGCGTACGTATTTTACAGGCTTGCCGTCGTCCCATAGGATGCTTATGTCGACAATAATTCTAATTGACAGAGGTAAGTCTCATTATAGAGCTTAGAGGGAGATGGAAACCAAAAACGAGAGGTTGACACAGAGATCACTCGTATTTCCCCCCCCCTCACACTCAACTTTTTTTTTGTAAGGAATGAAGAAAAACCGCATGAGGGAAACGTAAGTCTTCTCTGGACAGTAAATGAGGGATTTTCCCTCATATCTCTTTCTTCCCTCTCTAAAGCGTTCTTTTTCTCTCTTCAAATATCTGTGCAAAAGTAATTTTCTGAATTTAATTTCCTATAAAGGAAAAGAGATCTAAAAAAACGGATTAAACAAATTTTAACAGTCTTAGATTCATACGGTTAGCCACTCTGTGTTCCCTCTGATCAAGTAGAAGCAACATTAAGAGACAGTAACGATCAACGTCAAGGAAAAGGAGACTTTCTTTTTCCTTTTCTTGAAGAAAAAGATAGAAATGAAGTACAATGTAGCAAGGAAACTATAACAGTTAATAAAATGTATTGAAAATCGCCGAAAGTATGTCTTAAAAATGGATCTACATCTATAAGTTTTTCAAATGATCTCAAATTTAAAATATCATTTGGAAAAGGTGCAACACTGACAACCGGGACGCATTAACGGAACCGAAATTTATCTATGCCCTGATCAGTACCTAAGGAACACATATAAACAATTTGCTCTAAGACAAAGCATATAGAGGAGCCATTCTTCGAAAATGTTTAAGAAACAAGTATGCAAAATGTTGTTGAAATCAATGCAAGCATGTTGATTTCTATAGTGTTCAAGCAAAACGAAGGATTGAGAGAAATTGATGGTGTATCCCAGGTTTGGATTTAAATATCTACATGGACGCCAAGTTGATTTTCGTTTAAAATACTTGATTGTAATTGATATTGATCCTATATGATTATAATGATTCTACCCGGAAGTGGGTTTGTAGCCCCTAGGCGTCTGCCCAAAGCCAACAAGGGTAATTTGAAAATTCCTTCAATTAACTGGATATAGTATTCCTCTCCGATGGATTTTAGACCTAAGTGAATACTGAACCACTCAGCGGAATCTAACCAGACACCTCTTAATCATAATTTGCGAGAGTAAGCACTCATCTAACACCTAAGGATTCAAACAGGGTTTCAAAGTCTGTTTTTTTTTGTAAACATCACACAAAGTTTTTATCACACTCTTTTTCGATTTCTCACTTAGGCATCGGAATACCCATTGATTGAGAATATTTCCCATTTGCCCCCATATAATGTTGTGGAAGGCGGTGGTTTTCGAGAAAATAGCTGGACATACACCGACACTTTAGATAAGCTTATTCTTTTAACGTTTTAGTTTAAAATATTTGATAGTTCCAAACGCAGTTTGTTGAAATGTTTTAATGAAACTCCAAAAATGTAACAATTTTGTTTCTAGAATTTATGGGTTACTTATCTTTTAAGACATTTGTGACTTTAGCTAAGTCACCATTAAAGAAAATTGAACATTTCGTCATTAGACAACAGAAAATAAGACAACATGGAAGGGTTTACCACATTGGTACGTCCGTCCACTTTGAAATTAGAAGTGATCTTATTCGGAATTTCTCTTACAAATTAATTACTAAATAAACTTGGGACATTTACATGTTCTTTCAAATTTGGAATGGATACGCAGACTTATTTAACATATTAGCTTCATTAATAGCCTTAATTTAAGATCTAAATAATATTCAGTGAAACTAAAACGGGAATTACAACGCCTCTACACACTAAATCACAAGAGGGGGAAATGTTCACTCTTTTTGTTCGATAAGAAAGTGTTTTAATCGAAAATTGTTGAATTTCAACCGACAAGGGTGGTTTTAAACGAAACAATCTCATTTTATACAGAAAAATGTGATAATTTTAGGTGGAATTCCGACATTTCACGGATGTCATTTATTCTTCAAACTTGAAATGGCGATTTCTCGTTTTTTTAGAACGATTCTCAATGTTTCATAAGCACTAGTTAAGTTTGTTATTGGCCACTCGTTACCGCAAAAGTTATCGAGGCCTACTCTCAATTTAATAACGTTTACTTAAAAATGACAACATAAGACCTGATAACTTTTTCTCAACGATAACAATATAATAAAAGGCATCAAGAGTAAGATATAAATATGAAATTCGTAAACGTTGTTTTCACGTACTTAACAATATGAGAGAGATCCTTTCGAAGTCGTTCTCTCGCAGTTGTCTTTCTAGCGTGCCGACAGAGAAGGTCTTATGTTCTAAACCGTTAGGTCATCTTCTACAAAGTTAGGTGGGTTCAAATTCTACCCTGGATATGGATGTTTTGTGTGTGTTTTAAATTAAAAAAGCTAGCATAAGAGATAGAGTATTGCATCATTGGAGGTTGTAAATTTAATTCCCGCTGAGGTCATTTGTAGTGACCCATTACATAGAATTAAGATGTCCACTACCTTATTTGTGATCATATTTCTGGATAGATTTTGAGTATAAAATACAGAAAATTTAATTTAGTTATGTTTGAAAATTAAAATTCTAAAGTATTAACAGATACCTCATATTATTCTATACGTCATCTGGCAACATAGCACATTCCTGTGTCCTTTTCCCGCAAAGCTGTATCTTTTATAGACAAGTTTGCCAAAGTTTGACAAAAGCTTGACTCTTATTTCAATCATGAGGTTCAAAACATAGAAAACATCAAAGACTAACGATCTAATTGTTACTATATTCAACAACATTTTCTAATTAATGTTTCGAGAGGGCATTATTAAATCAATGAAGCACAATAATTAATGAATACTCAGAATATTCAATAAGGAGATTCGTTGATGGAGAAACTAAAACGAAAGCTGACTGTTCTGTTATTAATTAACAAAAAATCACTAGCTGTGGTGCTCCCTTTTCTTTATTCCCATTGACATTTTCCTCGTTTTTTTTTCAAGAAAGACATCTTCAATTTCATTACTTGTCTTCTTATTGTAGAGTTTGGTTTTCTCTCAAGTGACGGATCGTTTGCGGAAAGCATTATTCTGGTGCTCAACTCACCATGACTAACAACTAATTGGCTAAATTACATCCAGGGTTCCTTTGTCCGTTCTTCTCTCTCTCTCTCTCTCATACTTTGCTCTTTTAGGTGTATGTACATGTGTTTTTGCACATACGTGTGTGTTCTGTTGGGATTGGTATTCAAGTTGGGCTCTTTTCATTGCATTCCTATTTTCGTTCATCTTTTGACTGCTTTCTGCCATTATCTCTGGAGGACTTTTATCAACGAAATGAAAACCAACGGATAAGAAGATTAAACTTCCTCTTCAATGTACGACCACAAGAGTCACCAAAAGATAAAAAAATGGGACTGAAAGAAAAGCACAGAATGAATGGAGATCGGAGTGAACAGAAATAGATGAGATGGGAATCCCACTTTTTGACATCTAAACTGAGTGTGCTGGTTTTCTTTTTCTGGAAATGTACAGTCCGGAACAAAAATGAAATGGGTTAACTCCATTCGTCATCTGAAGCCATAAAGACACTAAGAATTATAATGACCAAAATAATTCTGCAATTTAAGGGTACTTAACATATGTTCCCTCAAGAGTTTCAAATGAGAAACTGAGAGGAAAAAGCAATACTGAATAAGATAGTGATGAACGCTCATTTACAATGCTATTTAAGTCACCACAATGGGTTATCTATCTAATGTTTGTTAAGTTGGAAAGAATAAATGTTTCCCTGATTTCAAGAGGTAATAATAATACATCTAACCAAAATCTTTTCTTAAATATTGTGTTTAATTTTAATAATTTAAAGAGTTTTGAGAATGTTTTCTACTTTTAGAACTTTTACTCATTAGTACTTATTTTGAGATCAGTTAAGAAATCAAGTACTACATGCCTTTTTTTATAGATGGTGGTACGTGTACCACCTGCTGTACGCGGAAGGTTGTTAAGTGGCACGCCATAAAGTTTATAAAAAATATTAAACTTAAGATATATAATATCATCTAATTTAAAAAATGTGCCGAATAGAAAAGAACATATAAGTGTTCATTTTTATTTGTGTAACGTGTGTGATAAACACATATTACTTTTCATTGAGAGCAGAACTTAGCTCTTTAACACAAATAAATTAACGTTTTTATTCATTTGTTTCTGTTTCATTGTATTGTTCAAAGTGCCATCTACGCATTTGTCTGGTGTAAACGAGGGAAATCAGGTAATACCTCATTTGGGATGGTCGTCACCGGTGATTTATAATGAAATATCCTGATTTCAAGACAAGCACGCTACTAAATGTTCTGCCTCATCACGTAATTACAACTGGCAATATAATCATGCAATTTTAAAATTTAGCATAAAAATATTCATGGTGGTAAGGCGAAAGTATGAATTTCGGTTTAGTAATACGCCAGTCTAACAGTTTGAGAGCCCCTGAACTAGTAAATAACAATGCATTCTTAAAAGTGTTGCTGCAATCACTCTGCTACTCCGGTTGCATATCTTTTAAGGAACGTTATCAAGAGATATACAAATAAAAAATGAAACGTTTTAAATTGTTGTACTTTTTCCTACATGTGTCCTAAAGCAATCTCCACGGAAGTGAGCTCTAAGAAATGCAAGAGCTTCATCAACATTATTAAACCTATTCAGAAGTTACAACAGGACAGAAACAGATAGATTGTAAATTAAATTAAAAACACTTTCCTATTGGCAAAGTTGGTAAAAAATTTAAACCATTATTTCCAATCATATTTTAATTGCTCTGGTGTGATCTATCCCCTCATTGCAGATGAATGTTCGTGAAGTAAAATTCAATACAATGTTTGACACCTTTGGGACAATTTTAAATCTGTAGCTAAAATAATCCTTAACAGGTAGTTTGAAGTAACCAAATTTCAAGCATCGAGCACTGATTAAATCTAAAGAAGTCGTTCATATTCATATCCATACAAATATGGTGGATATATTACACTAGAGTGTCTCCTCATATAGTACAGTTAAAGGTTGGGCGGCTTAATTGAACTACGGAAGAACAAGGCTCAAAGACAAACCCAGGTGTGATAGACTGTCCACATAAACAGCAGATGAAGACGTGGATACTATGTGGAGTGACTGAAGACACTCGGAGACTTTCAGCCATACACGTAGCTGAAGTTAACATTTCCATTCAACACCCAAATTTTCTTCATAGTCTCAGAAACTTTACCGAGTCACACTCAGTAAGACAATTCGCGTTAAATTTTAGGAGGGTGAGGAAAGCTATAATTTCCTTACATGACACATAATTTTAGGTAATCATTCTGCGCAGGTAAACACTAAACCAAAGTGACGTAGTAAACGTTTAAAGAAGATGCTCTTCCATGTGAACAATGCCTCCGAACACAAATCTTAAGATTTACATGACATATTGAAGACCTGTGGCTTCCAAAGGTTACTCTCCACACCATATTGCCCATATCTATTACCATCGTATTTTACCTGTTTTCGAACCTCAAAATGAACTTGAAGAAGGGTGCCCATTTTAGTAATAATGATCAGGTTATAAATGCTATGGAAAGATTGCTTTCCAGTAAAACAAAGTAAGGAATGCTGAATTAAGTATGAATATGCCAACGGTGATTACGTTGAGAAACAAATACCATCTGACCTGACTCCGCTTTTCCTTCTGTATTACGTCGTACGTTTTTCATACACCCCTTATGCATTCTAAAAATTTTCCGCTTTAGTTGTTATTTCATATGTGTTGATAGTACTCAACACACTTGTGTGCTGTATGTTATACATTAAACAGATTTTGTTTGTTTGTAACACTCAAATAGAGTGTGGAGAAAATGTCAGCCATGAGAAAAATTTAAAAAAACTGAAAAGGAGAAAAAAAGAAAAGACAAATGAGTGAAGTAAATCGCAGAAGATAATTCCGTCGTGGCATCGCACAGCTGACTAAACACAAGTTGACAAAAGCTCTTCAAGCATTCCTGGAGTTCTTCCCTTGTCTCTGCGCGACAGACGGAACACACACACACACAAAAAGACTAAAAGAAATCTTGCTTGAAACTTTTGCCGCTAGTGAGTGAGTGAGAGAGATAAGGTGGGGGACATTCTCTGTCATTTTTTTAAACACAAGACAGATACGTGAAACAGGAGACAGCTATTTCAGCGGGTAAAGAAAACGCCCGTCAAATTCTCTGAATAGATTCTTCCGTTGCGATAAAGCTTACTCTCCTTGTAGTAGTGTGTGATCACTCAATCATACAGTTCTATCACAGCGCAAGTAAAAGAAAAAAATAATACTTGTAGACGCTTTATCAATTCCACTGAGAGTTTATTGAAGAGGATATCAGAAAGAGATGCTTTTTGTTTTCGTAGTGTGTAACAAAGAAAGGAGCGTAAGTCCGTTTGTAATAAAGGCTCCAAGTCCTATTACAGTTCTGGTTTCGGTCTGGGTCTCTCAAGAGGCGAAGTAAACACATCAAGGACTAAGAAAAGCTCTTCTTTGGAGGCGAGCGAAATGCGGTAGAAAGCTATTTGTTTCTCCTTATCTTAGTGTGTGGTGAGAGAGAGAGAGAGAGAGAGAGAGAGGGAGAGACAAAGAGATTGAGAGACACACACACACACAGAGAGAGAGAGAGAGAGAGAGAGAGAGAGTGGTGAGTAAGAAAAGTTCGAATTGAAGCTTTAAAACAATGTGGACATCACTCCAATAGGCTTTGGTGTCGGGAAATGAGTTTTCAGGAAACAAATTGTTCGTGAAGTTCTCGTCACAAACCTTTTCAATGAGACCAAAGCTTTTGACTGATACGTACATTGTAAACTAACGCATTATTTCCATTCACAGAAAATTGAATACATTGAATATTGAATTATGAATATTAGGTACATTTTTGATAAACTAAAAGGTTTACTTTCTCTGGGTCATGTGGGAACATACATTAAATATTGATACACTTTAGTATAATCAACTAGTAGTGGAATTTAATACGCATAGCTTGATAAGCATAGAATGTTCTAAATTATTAGGTTTACTTAAGTAATATAAATATTCGCAACATGCTATTTATATAGATAAGTATATTCCTTATGGAAATTTTGTAAAACCCCTTTTAAGCTACTCAAGAAATTAAAGCGTGTTATTTCATTTTGGTGTTAGTATGCAAAATAGTGCTTCTTTCTTCATAAATGTACTTTACTGGTATAATTTTGTATGAAAATTCTATCTTTTTTCTACTCTTTGGTGGTTATACCCATCGCAGGTAACGGCCCCTATCTAGTACCGATTAAAGTGAAGTTGGTAACAGTTTTAAAGAGAAAGCTGTGTTTCCAAACTTTTCAATCACTCACTATAGCAATTGCCATTGTCTCTTACAGTAGTTTCTCTGTCAGAGGTAACCATAAATAGAGTCAGATGGTCTTCAGTAGTAATGTTCTGTTCAACGAGAACTTATTTTTTGTCCAGTCAATAATCTAGATAAATGGTTGGGCGAATATTGAGAACATGCGGTTTACCAACAAAGATGCCTAATTGTAGCTTTTGGCTAACGAATGTTCACTGCTGAGTCAGTTTTATGGGCTTCTTTGAAGAATAGTTTAACCTACACTGACTTTGATTAAGAAGATTTCCCATGCATATGGATACAGTAGGTGCTCTTACATATACAGGGTGATCCACTATTATGTCTCTGTTTGTGTTTTAATACTACTCTGTCAGTAAGGATTTAAAAAAAAAGTGTTACATGATGTTCTGTTTATTAATTAAGGCCGGATATGAACTGGCGGACAGGAAAACCACACTTTGTCCAAGCACTGTCACCAAAAAACTGTGACGTTAGGAGGGAGTTTGCTGAATCCAAGTTAGCATGGGTGTAAGAGGAACCAGACATCCTGAGTTTCATTATGTGGTCACACAAAGTCGTGTTCCTGCTGGGTGGGTGTGTAAATTGCCATAACTGCCATTACTGGGCTTCTCGTGTAGGCAATCCTGGTGCTACAATTGAAAAATTGCATTCGCGTCATTCGTTGACCGCGTAGTGTGATATTCGAGATGGTACTCTTCTTGGTCCGCACATTCTTCGTGAAACAATGAATGCGGCGAGGCATGTACACATTCATCCCATTGTTGCAATCTAGAACGATGTGGACAAT
>JAGDQP010018471.1:0-36488 GCA_022664845.1 Lepisma saccharinum | reverse complement strand
ACAACCACAATTGAACAAAGAAACAAATAAAACCAAGTGAAGAAGAAAAGAGGGGCTCATACTTGGGAGGAATCATCCATTTTATTTATGGTAAAGGCTCTGAGAAGAGCATTACACATATCAAAAAAGTGCCTCTTATTTTGATTGGCCGGCTAGACCAATCCTCATTTTTTAAGCAGCTTAAAGTTGCTGCTGGATTTCAATCAGTGAATTTTTAGTTTTTTTTTGCTACCCGCTGCTAGCACCGTTAGAAGGCTACACCTTCTATTTGGAAAGAGGATTGTGAGAGTTTGCACATGGAAGATGGGCTATGTGTTATTACTTTAATCTTAATACTTTATTTATTTATCCATCAATTGTTCATATAGGGCATTATGAGCTTTTGCTCATAATCATATTGTGGGTGGTATATAGATCATGATAATGCGAGATGAAAGCGAGGTGCAGTTATACATCACAACACTTTGAAAACAGTAAAGACGAATGTAGTGAGTCTTCTTGTTCAGGGGCTGCTCTCAACATTGATGGAGACAGTTGAAGCCCTGTTAGTGAGGGGTGTGTGGTAAGTGATAGGCTGAAATGTATGCGTACTCTGGATGGTTTGGTGGCAATGTATAGTGATATATCGTGAATAGTAGTGAGAGAGGTGGTTGAATGTAGGTACTGCGAGCTGGATATTTCGTGGTTCTGAATAATATCGTGAAGTAGTAGCTGATTGCTTTCATATCGTTTTCTTATGTATTTCAGAAGTAACGTTTCTAGTTGGAGTAGCAGGTGAGGAAAGGTGATGCGTTCATAAAGATCGTTTGTCGGACTGGATAGTTTGATGCGATAGACGATTCTGAGGGCATGTCGTTCGAGTATTTGTAGCTTTTGATATATTTTGGGGGTTGCTGATATCCATGCGGTGAAACCGTAAGTCAATACAAGTCTAAGGAATGCTTTGTATGTATTTATTATGGTTGATGGTTTTAGTCCCCAGCTTGTGCCAGTAAGGCTTTTTAGAATATTTAGTCGATTGGTAGCTTTACTGATGATCTTTTGTAGATGAGGTCGCCATGTTAGATGATGATCGAAAATGATGCCAAGGTATGTGACTTGATGAGAGGGACGGATAGGTTCGTGAAGGATTTGAATGTTAAGTTGTGGATTTCTTCGAACTCGGGATTGTTTCTTTGGAGGAATAAAAACGATAGCCTGCGTCTTGTGAAAATTGATGGTGAGTCCCCACTTACTGCACCATGATGTGAAACTATTAATGACTTCGTTGAGTGTGCGATTAATGTGCTGTATGGAGTTGCTAAGGGCTAGGAAGGCAGTATAATCGGCGTATTGAAATGTGTGGATGTTGGGTGGTAGAGGTGGGAGATCAGCTACGAAGAGAAGATATAACAGAGGTGAAAGAGATGATCCTTGTGGAACTCCGCAATGGAGGAAGATTGGATGAGATAGTGTGTTGTTGATGGTGATATAGACCAGGTGGTTGCTGAGGAAATTAAATATAAATCTAAGGTAAGTGATCGGGAGACGGAAAGCTTGACGCTTGTAGATTAATGCCTGATGCCATACTCTGTCGAAAGCTTTTTCAAGGTCAAATAACACTAGACTGGATGGGTTGGAAGTATTGTAGTGGTTGGTGATCATATTGGTGAGGCGAAGGAGTTGATCGTTAATGCTGAATGAGGGGCGGAAGCCATATTGATGAATAGGGAGAAGATCATACCGGATGAGGTGGATATGTAACCTTTGTACTAGGATTTTTTCAAGGGTTTTGCTGAAGGTAGAGGTTAATTGGATTGTACGATATGATGATACAATATTGGGTGGTTTCTGTGGTTTGGGAAACATAAGCGTTTTAGAGGTTTTCCAGGGAAGTGGGATGTAGAAAGTGTGAAGGATGAATGTGAAAATTGTAGCCAGAAGGTTCAGGAGGTTGTATGGTTCTTCTTTTAGGTGACGGTATGTGATTTGATTGATTCCTGGCGCAGAGTTACGTTTGTGTGTGATGGCATGGATGATTTCTTCGGAAGTGATTGGTGCAGTAAGTGGGTGATCGGGAAGTGGATGATCGATGTTTGGCTGTAGGTGAAGTCAATGCGGTCTGCTGGATGTCGTCTGAGCGGATTGATGGGAATGTGTGGTGTGAAAATATCTTCAAGATAATCAGCAAATGCATTGGTTTTGTCTTGATCAGAATTTAAGGCTTGATTTCTTTGCAGCAATGGGTATGTAGTTTTGCAAAATTTACCAGTAAGAGCATTGAAACGTTTCCAGTACTTTGTTGGATGCGAAGTGTCTGCTAATGAGTTGCATGTTTTTGTCCACTGTCTGAGTTTATAGGCTTTGATATAGTTATGCACTGTGCGTTGGTACTGTCGGTGAAGACGAAGTGATTCTATGTTGCTGGTACGTTGATAGTCTTTAGTCAGTATACGCGATTGGGTTTTTAATGGTAGATATTGAGGTGGAAGTTTAGGACGGTATGAATGAATTTTGCTTGTTGGTATGTATTTAGTGGTAGCTGGGAAAGTACTTGATGGATATCTTCTAGTGTGGAGTATAAATCACTTTCAGTTGATCAGTGAAGTAGTAGTATTATTATTGTTGGACAGGACGATCATCGTCTTCCTGTCAACGCAGACGGTTATGCCGTCTCTTCGTTATTGTTTTATTTGTAATCTATATTTTAAGTAATTGTTGCTGGTCTAAGTGATGTTATATTGATATAGATATAATGGCGGGGCTAATGTATTTGGATCTTGTCCGTTTTCTTTCTATAAGGTAGGATAAATAGTTGCTATATGTTCGGGTGGTGGGTATCTGTTAATAACCTGAAGTGTTAAGGTCTGATCATTTTCGTTAATCGTCCGGTACATTTCTAGTAAGTGATGGAGTGTTGGATGATGATAGCGTGGTTGGATGTCTTATTGTGCATCTATGTGGATTGTGTCCAGGAGTGTTGGGTGAGCCGCAGTCCAGCGTTTTGTTATATATTTTAGTCGTAATGTTTCCAGGTGGGTTTTGATTTCCAGGAACGTAAGGCGATCATACAGAAGACGTGTGGGACTTGGTAGTTTGATGTGGTATGCCAGCCTTAGAGCGTGTCTCTCCCATATCTGTAGCCTTTTCTAGAAGTCTTCGCTGGCAGTCATCCAGGCGATATGACCATATGTAAGACATGGTGTCAAGAATATTTTGTATGTATGGAGGATGGTGTCTGTTTTTAAGCCTCAGGTAGTGCCTGTTAGCCGCTTCAGTAGTATTAGTCGGTTATTTGCCGCTTTGTTGAGATTGCTGAGGTGAGGTTTCCAATTTAGCTTAGTGTCGAAAATGACTCCGAGGTACTTCGCTGATATTGTCGCTCTTATAAGTGTGTGGTTGACATGGAGGTCAAGCTTGGTGGGATTTCGACGGACTCTTGTTTTTGTTTGCTGTATTACCAGTGCCTGGGTTTTGAGAGCGTTTATGATGAGACGCCACCTAAGACACCATGTGTGAAATTTATCTATAGCTGTTTGGAGCAGACGGTTGATGTGTTGGATAGTGTTGGCACAACTGAATTTTCAGCTTCTGTTATACTATATGAAAGTATAGTAAATTCATGGTGTAGTTGGTATTTGTTTTAGTAAAGATTATTTAAACATCTCTCTGATTAATTTATGCTTAATACAAGTATATTAATTTTTAATAGCATTTAAACATAAAAAAATAATAATGAAAAGAATTCCCGAATCTTTTTAAAATAATTATTTATGTATCACTTTTAACTGCGTGCCATCTAGTGAGCATTTTTACAAGCTTCATTCAGCTTAACTATATTTTGTTTTTTATATGAATAAAATCAAACACGATTATGTCTTGCAATCTAGAGAAGCGTAAGGCATTTGATTTGTTTTATTATTAGAAAATACTTTTTGATAAGTCTTGCTTTCATAGTCAAGAAAACATTGAAGTGTAACAATTTTGAAAAGTGAACGACAGAGTTTTAAGAAAAGTACACATTAGACTAGCTTCCTGTGTTTCTTTTTTTCATTAGTGGAATATATAGTATTGTAGTGGGTGTGTATCACTTTCAAAGTATAATCGAATGATGTTAGAAGGAATTTATTAAAAAAATGTGATAACACAATCAATTTATTTCTGTTCATTTTTATAATTTAATTCACTTTTGTGTAGTAAGAAGATTCTTTACTGTACGGAAATCATCTTGCTGTTTATTACAGTAAATGATAGAAAAAGACACAACTAAGATAAGTTCATTAGTGTGAAGGGAAGTTAGTGTTTATTTAAATCTTTTAAGAACATTTTGAAGGGATGAGCAGAATTATAGCAGACTTGATGAATAAAAAACAATATTCAAACGTTGGCTTCATGCTTGAAATACGTGAACAGGGATTGCGCACAGGGATAGGAGATGATGTTACATTTTTGCCTATACCATTACGAATAATGATAAGAACACTTTTCACCTTTGATTATTTCATCTTTGATGGAGTGACAAAATTTATATATTAAAAAGGAAGAATACATTAAGGAAAGTACACATTCTGTTATGCAGCAGCATTTTCTTCATTGAGATTTGCAAACGAAGTGAATCTATTAGTAAAATCGATTCACTCAACTTTTAGTGGTCCTCAAGTTTAGACAAGCCGATGGAACAAACACACGTCTTTCAATTAACTACTCAGCGAATGATTTTTTTCCATGAAAGCTTGAATTGCTGTCGATTTGACTAACACATTTTACACTTAAAGACCCTCGTACAGCATTCGATAAAGCTTGAACAAGTCGTTGAACAAGAAATTTGATCAAAATGGGGTCACAAATTATTGACTCCACGCAGGAAATCTCTTGAATTCAAGTCTTCTCATCCAATACGTCCTACTTAGTACCTATCCTAGTTTTCTTGAATTCAACGCAGTGATCTACCAATCACATCGCTCGTGACTTGAACACGTGACTACTGTGCTTCCGGAATGCTAAAAAATTAAAATGTGGACATGGAACAGTGTTACATTGTGTAAATCCCTTATATTTAATGATGCGAAATAAACATATGCTCAGAAAATTAAAATTAAATATCTCTTCAAGAAATTATATCGCATCTTGCTGAGGTAAAGTGTACCTGATGTTTCTTCTGTAGTTTTTGTACAATAACTATTGCAACAGAAATTGATATAGAGGTCCTACTATAATTCCATATAAAATTTCTATTGTATTTAGAAGCATATTAATACTGAAAGTGCCATTGAGTTGCTCATAATTTATGTGGAAAGGTCGAGTTTTATTTACTGTATGTAGGAAGTTGAAAGCTGCTAAACATAGAAGTATCTGGGCACACTTTACTATAGGAAAGAAAAAAGTAATCTTTTCAAATTTATGTGAAAGTGTTGTAACTTAAAATATAACAAAGTTTCGAGTCATGGAAGTATTAAATTAGAGTGAAGTAGCGAAAAGTACTTGGAACAATTTGGCTGCTTCCACGTTGGTGAGCGAGCACATTAAACCGTGCATCGCATATAACAAAAAATCTAATCTTCTTTAACCCGCCTTTGCTTATTCAACATTGTGGCCATGATTTTTGTAGCAAATCAAGTGTCATTCATAACACGACGTCACGCCATTAACATTCTTCCCCATCCCTACAATCTGCATGTGCCTGGTCTAATGAACGCAAATAAATCTATCCCGCCATGTTTTTTTCATGTTGATCAACTTGAGTGCATATTTAGCCAAATAATAATGGCACTTTCTTTCCGTAACACTTTTAGTATTGCCCACTATACCACTAGGTGTTTATAGAAGAATCTGCGATGTTTATTTGAAAGACAATAAATTGTACAGAGCGTACGTATCGCTCAATAGCTGGCGGAATTTCCCGGTTCCAAAGTAAAGTTTCCCCATCTATCCAAGTAACTTTGTGTACGTATTCTCCATGCGCGTGCTTTTCCCTAACCCACCAAAAATCTCAAAGAAATGTTCATGCACGAAAAATAAATAATTGGCACAAAACAAATATTTCTATTATAATCCTCTTGAAATGACCTGAGACACGAAAGTGATTGGAATAACTTGTAGAAAAAGCATTGGCACTGGCTGCGGTGCAGGTTGTATGACAACCAGCTATTTTGCCATATTTTACAATATGTTCGCTTTATACCACTTATTCTGTTACAGATATTTCATAATCACCTACCGATGGATAGCAACTCAAAATGTGTTACGAATAGCCATATTTCATAATTATTTACGTAAATATGTACTCAGTACATGCAAATATGACGCCATGTGTAGGAGTACTAAATGGTATCCCTTCGTGTTATGAATAACATAGTTTGCAAGACCGCGGATATATTGTCGTTGGCGAAGACTGGTTAGTTAATGTGTGTGCAGTTTCGAAGGTGCTGGTGCCTTTTTGCAAAATTTACAGGAGGAAGAAGATACTTGTGTTGCTTGGAAACATGAGATTGGTGTTAAAAGATGTGAATAATTACTGCTGTGAAGTGAGAACTATATCCTTGCGGCTTAAGGCGAAGAATGATGTTCATCGCGTATAATTAAAAAAAATACCGAACCTGACTTTAACTAACCCCTCTTCACTCGCTCGATATACTTCCCGTGTACTTGTGGCAAAATACGTGTCATCCGGTGTCCCAATTAGTATTCCTCCACATGGCGCCATCTTGATCAACTGTAGTGAGTATTTAACGAATAATAATTAAATATGGATTTTCACTTTTGACTGTTCGTTGTCACCAGATGTTTATAGAAGTGCCTGTAACCGGAAATAAATTAAAACTTATAAAAATTGGAAAGAGTTTTGAATAAAGCAATAAAATGTCGATGTTCGAGGCAACACCAACTACGGAACCGCAGCTGCTGCAGTCAGGTTATTATTTTTTTATTACGCGCGATGCACATCATGTTTAACATTCATACCATGTGCTTCTTTTCAACACAGAGGGAGCAATTTGGCTCCATAACTTTCATATCACACTCCCGCTTAACTTATCGAATCGTGCACGAGCACCATCCAATCACTTTCAACACTACTTGGATACAACTTTTTGATTATTACAGTTGGATTGTGTACGCACTCATCAAACTGCTTGTTCAAGATTTTGATTCTATGTTTATTGAATCGTGTACGAGGGGCTAGGAAAACACTCCTTATGATATGCAGCGCCATTTTCATCCATCAGGATTGGAAACGAAGTGAATCTAATACTAGAATCGATTCGGTCAACTTCGACTGGTCCTCAAGCTCACCCAAGCGAAGGGAATAAAAAGAACACGTCTTTCAACTAACTACTCAGCTAATATCTCGCGTATGCTCACCTATAATCGAGGGATGTAGATTCCTTTGCATTCAATGTCTACCCCCTCCCATTTGTGTAATAAACATTCCTTTTTATTATTTATTTTTTGTTCTGTATAATGTATAAAACATGAGTAATATCTATTGAAGTCTTCTGAACTTTATAGAAGTTCATTGTGATTTCTTCATATAAGAATAAGGGTTGATTTTCATTAAAGCTTGTCTTGCTTCTAATTTGACTCAATAGTCAACTGAAACAAGTCTTAATAAGAATAAGATTTGATTTTCATGAAAGCTTGTCTTCCTTGTGATTTGTATCAGTAGCGAACTGAAATATGTTTTAATAAGAATAAGGAATAATTTTGATGAAAGCTTACATTACTTGCTTTCCTTGCCATCTGAGAGAATACTCAATTGACTTTGCTTTGCTCTTAATTGAAGTAAATAAGAAATTGAAACACCTGTTACACTTTAAGATAATGTTAACAATCCTTTCCCTCCGGGTTTTAACCCTGGCACAAAGGTTCTGTGCTGTACTGGAAGTGTTTCCAAGTGGGCTTCGGAAGTAGTTAATATGACTGCAGAACCTTGCGGATATTTTTGAAAAAGAATTTGCGATGGGAACATGGATTTTTATCTTTCAGGGTTAAGTGAATTTGAGAGTACAACCGATTAGATTGACTTCGAGTGGGCTATGAACTTGTCCTAGCCTGACGGTTAATTAAACATGAGTAATATCTAATGAGATCTTCTGAACTTTATAGAAGTTCATTACGATTTCCTCCTATAGGAATAAGGTCTGATTTTCAAGAACGCTTACCTTAGTTGGATAAATAGCAAATTGAAACACGTGTTAATAAGTCTGTGAATAACCAATTGAACAATCATTTTCATCGCTTATGGTTGAAAATAAAGTTAATTTCACACTACAATCGATTCGGTTAGCTTTGATTGACTCTCAACTTTACCTTGCATACTTTGCTATCGATTTCAGTCATACGTTTTACACTTAAGGATAGCACACGTAGTGACATGCACCACCATTTTCATCCCTCAGGGTTGGGAGGGAAGTGAAGTGATGCTCCTGAACTTTACTGAAAGCACTTTTGCGTAGACTCAGATTTCATGGAGGATGTAGCCCCTTTTTTATTTAAGGGTTCCCCCATCTGTGTAATAAAGAAGTTCATACATTTCCCACTGGCATTTAGGGAGCACATTGTATGATGTATTTTCATAGTAAGATCCTTTACTTAGCTAGCATGTTTTACGATGTATTCACACAGTAAGATCCTTCACAGCATATTCGCCTATGCTCACCTGTAATTTTGGGGATATATCCCTTGCATTTAATGTTTACCCCCACTTGTGTAATAAAGAAGTTAATAAATTTCCCACCCTATTTAGCGAGCACATTTTAAGCTGTAAGATTTTTTAGAGTAGGGTTAGTACTTTTGCATATGCTCACCCCCTAAATATAAATTACTTCTATTAAAATTGTACGAAAGTTAAACCCACTTCATTTCGTAAGTTTTTTAAAGTAGGGCCAGCACTTTTGCATATGCCCACCCCTAAATCGGGGGATGGCGCCTCCTTTTTAGCTATTGATTTGACGTATTATGAGAGTCTTTTGTAATGATTTCAGTTAACAGAAAACTCCTTTAAGGAAAGCACATGGTTTTAGCTTTCATAAAACGTGAATGCATTACCTTCTTATTCATTGAAATTCTAAATTGGAACTAGGAACGGACCAATAGTCGTTTAGTTAACAATTGAATCGTTTTTAACTTAAATGTTTTCATGCAACGTTTTTGATACCTTACATTAGTTGAGAAAGTTGATGCATCTTTATCAGAAACAGTAATCACAAACATCCATTAGCGTTATAGTTAAGAATTGAGCTTTTTTACACTGCTCAAATTAATTGAGTATTTTTTTAGTCTGAACCTAAATACCATAAATAAAATTTTGTAAGAAAGAGTACTGTTAGTGAGAAACAGCTTTAGCATAAAAATCTAGCAGAATCATTGGTCAAAAAATGGGAGAGCATTAGGAAGAGCGAGATAATTGCGAAGTCGGAGAAAAGAGAGCATTGTGATGACCAGCACAATTTTTGCAAGAATAATGAAAATCTTAACGAGGCAGACTAATGTGGGAGGGAAAGAGAATGGACTGATTATTTTTAAATTTGAAAACAGTGTTCTCAACATTTAGACGGGAAAAATAAAAAGAAGCGTTAGAAAGACGACAGACACAGAGTAATACTGAAGGAAAAGAGACCGTTGGGAAGACTAACACAATTGTTGTAAGGCTAATGAAATCTTGAGGAGGAGTAAGATGGTGAAGGAGAGAAAGGTTTATATACTTTTTTTGAAAAAGATTTTCTGTCTTGAATACAAGTACGTGATATTCAATATTCATAACTTTTTATTTCTTCCATTACCTCGTTTTAACTTAGTAGTTTTTCACATTTAAAGTATTAGAAGAATGTGACCTCGACTGAGCCACGTGTATTTTTTCGCCGTCAAAATTTACCCGTAATCTTGTACGAACACCCGGCTCAAAGAATTTTTCGTTCGTGAGACTTTATGTTCTAGTACAAACAGCATTACTTTACCTCCATTCAGCCACTTTTGAACTTTGTACTTTCTCACGTTTAAAGTATTAGAATGAGTATAGAAGTTTTATATATTTTTCATCATTTGAAAAAAGATTTTCTGTCTTGAATACAAGCAGGTGATGTTCAATATTGAATACTTTTTTATTTATTCCGTTACCTCGTTTTCAACTTTGTAGTTTCTCGCGTTTAAAGTATTAGAATGACTATAAAAGCTTTATATATTTTTCATTTTGAAAAAGATTTTCAACGTTAAATACAACCATGTGATATTCAATACTGAGTAACATTTTATTTCTTCCGCTACCTCGTTTTGAACATTATACTTTGTTAAGATTAAAGTATTCGAATGACTATAAAAGTTTTATATAGGTGACTAATAGTTTTGAATAATTTACAACTATACATATTTTATATCAAAATACCTCGAGTATGTAAAGTGAATGAAAATGAGTTAGGCAAAATTATATTCGGTACATTTTATTATACGCAATCTACATAACGTTTAAGGTAAGTTCCATCTGAATCCATGCAGAAAAAAGATAAATTGTACCCTCATAGTCTCAGATTTTGTTCAAATTATATTTATGGGTAGCTGAACCAGATAGAAGTACCACCCTATCTTTTGTTTCGCCCTAAAAGAAAGTTCCAAAGCAGTTTCAGGGTTGCCAAGTTTTACCCTAAATTTCGCATTTTTGGTAATTTTGTGTTTTCAGCCACTTTCAGGACAAATATCAGGCACCAGGTGAAAGGTAAGAGCATTAGCTTGCTTTCACATTGTAATATAGTTATTTCTTAATGAAATCACGTCAGAATTGCCTACATATGACGTCACACCAACGATAGCTCTATATTTCAAAATGGCGGTTGTCACGAAAATGGCAATTTTTGAAGGTTTTTCGTGGTTAGGAACGTATTTCTTTTTGCTTTTTCGTATTGATTGTACAAAAGGCATACAGAAGTTCATAAAAACGATTCACGTCTTACGTCATTCGCTTACGTTTTCAGTATTCGACTTGCAAAAGGGGCGAAATATAAGAAACTGTGGTATTTCAAGCGCCATTTTCTCAAAAAAGCCTACTTCAAAAAATGTGAAATTTGGTAGGTTGTAACAAACTCTGTAAGGTTCATTCTCGACCCGTTACTAGTACAGTTTCTGCAGGGGTTCGAATTTAGGAACCTCTAGAGCTGTCGCGTCAGAGTAGCGGACGCCATTTTGCGCTAAAACGATTCCGAATATGAATTTTTATGTAGATACCAAAAATGTTTATTTGAAAAAATTACACATAAAAATTCAATAAAATTTCCGAAAAATATAATATAGGGCCGTAATAAGGTATAACTACGAACGTGTTGTGGCAATTTACAGCTGTATCCGTTATTGACGCCATGTTCTGCGAAAACTACTTATGCTATAATGCTACTACTACTATTAGTACTAATATACTACTTCTATTATCCGTCCAGAGTTAAGTGTATACTGTTGCTCTTATGGCAACAGCGATTCTGGTTTGACTGCTAAATAAGAAATACAAAACTTACGTCTCTCCAGCCGTTCTCTCACTTCGGGTTGCCATAGCCAAGAGGCAACGCTCAGTCGCTGTTAGTTTTTGTCCCCTTTCCCGCGTCAAGGTTTTCAAATGAAATTATCGTTATATTAGATAATTAAATATGTGTGCATGGAGAAAGGAATTATTGAATTTATTTTCGTACCAATGTTAAATATTAAACCTTTACGATGGATCATTGAAGAGAAGTAACAGTATGTCAGTGGGTAAGTACGATAAGTAAAACTGCAGCTGTTGCCCATACGCTACAACAGTATAGACCAAACTCTCGATCGGTAATACTACTGCGTTGGTACGACTAAGATGGCAACAAAGACGGCTACAGTGTAAGCGGTGGGGACCTTTCAATCATCTTTGTAAGGTGTGGAAGAATGCTCTTGCTAAGTTTTGTGAAGATGTGATGAATTTAGTTTCCAGCTGCAAAAACTGAACGGGAAAACTAAAAAATACATGCTATGTTCCTTTACTAAAGTTTTGACAGCTGTGACGGTTCGAGTTCCTGTCGGTAACAGTGCACGCCTTCATGCGATCAGTGGAAATGATACTGAGCATACAAACTAACTATTCCAGAAGAAAATGTCCGAACAAAATTGAATACAGTCTGTAGATACGTATTTTCTTATGATTTTATGTTACTGGCTTTTTTACTGATTAATTATTATTAGGGCTCGGAACTTGATGACCTAAGTGTGACCTATAAAATTATCTTTCAAATGTGAAAAAAATGCTATTTTATGATCACATGACCAAATTATTACAGCAGTAGGCATTTCCACGATCAGCAAAAACCTGATGTAAATTGAAAAGTAAAGCGAATAATATAAAGAGCCAAAACTAGACAGAGTTTTGGAAAGGAAACTTTTTTTCAGATCATGATTTTTTTTTCAGATTCCATAATATCAGATTAACTGATATTATTGATAATTAACATTTCGCAAGCTTATCTAATGTTAGAATCTTTCCTCATGGGAAAAGAGTATCTGACTCAAACATGAAACATTTGCAGATTCTAAAACACAAAAGAAATATTTGCTTTTGTCTATGGAACTGATTAAGCAAAATATTATTTTCCACACTAACACTATTCGAAATTGCTGTTCACTATGATCGTCATTCATAAATTCTCAAATGAAAAAGGATGGTAGACTCAAAACAGGAACATTTCTATATTAAGAGTAAATGCTCTCCACATCCACAGATGTTAAGGTGAACGAGGTCTCCAGGTGAAAATTCCTTTATGTAAAAGCCCAAACTGAAATGTTTTCCTTGCAAAATATTTTCGCTCTTTAACATAGTTCTCTAAAATTCTCAGTTACTCCTAGTCCAATATTTTCTCCACACTCTGCAGATGTTCCTCGACGTTTTCTTATTTTACCTGTAACTGTCGGCATGCTTTCACCGAATTTTTCCAGTGAAGTAATTGTGGTTGCCAATATGGAAAAGTTGCTCTTAATATGAACCTGACGTCCTTTCAAATCCGACTTATCCACCGGATCTTGAGAAAATACGATAGCAATTGCAGGTCTATTGGAACTGTCCAGAACTGATTTTATCACGTCAAAAATATAAAGATTCTGTTGACCTCGCTCGCCTTCTTCGTGGTAAGCTCCTAAACCGCTTCCAGATGTTTACCGGAGAAAGGAGCAAGCGACATTTTGATTTGTTTGTTGTATGTTTATATGTGTGAAATATATAAGTAATTACACAGAAAAAAATGCTTAAAAAACTAGAGTAAATAATTTTAAAATGTCCAAAAGATGACCTAAAAACGAGAAAATTGCCAGTAAACCGAAAAAACGTATGAAAAAAAGCAAAATAATGGAAAATAAAAATAACGTATTCTCCTTCAGTTTTAGAGCGAAATGAGTTTTGCTTATGGTCGGCATCGTTCCCAAACATTCAAGAAAAAGAAGATATTTCATCAAATTCAGAACTCTACTAATTATACTGTGAATAACTTCCGCCTGTCACATACAAAATGATCTTATTCTGAAAAGGTAGTTTGTTTCATTGACGAAATGCACATACATTCCTCGTATTACGGCCCTCTAGGGCCTATTACGTTTTGGTAAATTTCGTATTCATACTGGTTTTACCACAAAATGTTTTTAGAAGTTACTCTGATACGGCTTACATCAGATTGCTGCGAAAGCGTAACGTTCGTACTTTTACCATATTACAGCCCTATATTATATATTTTCGGAAATTTTATTGAATTTTTATGTGTAATTTTTTCAAATAAACCTTTTTGGTATCTACATAAAAATTCATATTCGGAATCGTTTTAGCGCAAAATGGCGTCTGCTACTCTGACGCGACAGTTCTAGAGGTTCCTAAATTCGAACCCCTGCAGAAACTGTACTAGTAACGGGTCGAGTATCAATCTTACAGAGTTTGTTACAAGTATCTAACTCTAACAACCTACCAAATTTCCCATTTTTTGAAGTAGGCTTTTTTGAGAAAATGGCGCTTGAAATACCACAATTTCTTATATTTCGCCCATTTTACAAGTCGAATACTGAAAACGTAAGCGAGTGACGTAAGACGTGAATCGTTTTTTATGAACTTCTGTATGCCTTTTGTACAATCAATACGAAAAAGCAAAAAAAAAAATGTTCCTAACCACGAAAAAAAACTTCAAAAATTGCCATTTTCGTGAAAACCGCCATTTTGAAATATCTAGTCATTGTTGATGTGACGTCATATGTAGACAATTCTGACGTGATTTCATTAAGAAATAACTATATTACAATGTGAAAGCAAGCTCATGCTCTTACCTTTCACCTGGTGCCTGATATTTGTCCTGAAAGTGGCTGAAAACACAAAATTACCAAAAATGCGAAATTTAAGTTAAACTTGCCAACCCTGAAACTACTTTGGAAATTTTTTTTAGGGAAAACAAAAGATAGGGTGGCACCTCTATCTGGTTCAGCTACCCATAAAAACAATTTGAACAAAATCTGAGACTAGGAGGGTACAGCCACTGCATGGATTAAGATGGAACTAGCCTTAAGTTAAATACAATGCATGTACTTGATTCCAACGTGACTAACCCTTTTGAATAATCTATAACTACACATATTTTATCTCAAAAGTCCTCGAGTATGTCGAGTGGGCGAAGACGAGTTAGCTAAAGTTATGTTCGGTATTTTTTTTATTATACGCAATCTACATAACGTATAAAACTCAGTGCATGTACTTGATTCTAACATGACTAACAGTTTTGAATAATCTACAACTACACATATTTTATAAAAAAAACTAGAGTATGTCGAGTGAGCGAGGACATGTTAGCTAAAATTATGTTTGGAATTTTTTTAATATACGTAATCTGGTTAACGTTTAAAACAGTACACGTAGTTGGTTGTAACGGACAAGAAGCAGAATACTTTCTAGTGTGTCTTTCTCTTTCACTTACATTACACTTCTAAAACTCGAAACTTTGTTATATTTGTACCGAAATTGAACTTAACCGAGACTCAAAAGTATGAAGACATTGCTCAAAGATGTATACGTGTCCTCGCAATTGCTTCAACTCTGGATTTTGCGTTATATTTTGCATTGTACGAATATGAAATTCACATTCAAAAGGTTTTTCTTCTGTATATCCCTTCATGTACTTTTTCAATAGAAATATTTCACTATATTTATATTTAGATATTTCACACCGAAAATGTTTCTGAACTTGACAGAGTCCTTCATGTTCTCTTAAGTGAAATTAAAAACCAAATTTATTGCATATAATTTGTATGCTTTTTGACTTACAGACATATTGACAATCCAATGACACATTTTGAAGAAAAATATTATCTTAACATGTTACCAATCGAGAGTAATTTTTTTACGAAACTATAATTTTTTCCTCGATCCCAAAGTTCAAAAATTATAAAGTTATATAGTTTCCTCCTTTTGTCAAGTGAGAGTTCTACACTTTGTAGTTTTACAATTTTACACCATTTGTTTGTTTTTAAAAACGAGTGTAGATAACATTTTTTTGTTTTCTAACTCACATTGCTTTAAAAGTGTGTAGATTGGATTTTTTGTTTTCTACCTTACACAAAGGAAATATGTTTTGTTATCACACTACAAAAATCTCATTTATTATTTTTATCTTTTACAAAAGAGTGATTTTAGTGTTTACAAACTTTCATTCCTAGTTTGATTCTAACAAGAAAGGTTGTCATACAAAAAAAGTATCATTGTAACTTCTTTTGTGTTTACTTTACAAACATTCATTCCTAGCTTTATTCCTAGCAAGAAAAGTTTTTAATACAATAAAAATATCAATGTAACTTCACAAAAAATGTAAACGTCATTCGCAAAGTGTAAGAAAATAGTTATGTTTACATTCCAATTGTAACTTGCACAAAGTTGATTTTTACTCACAACTTTACTAGAAAAATGTTCTCGTACTTTTAAAATTGTTTGATAGGACTTAGGTTTACAATTTATACTATCTAAAATATTACAAAGTAAAACATCTCTCTCAACTTTTAAGTAACACAAGCTAAAATGTCATTTGCAACTTGTAAGAGAAAGTTATATTTAAGTTTCAGTTAATTTTTACCTCCAAATTTACAACAAAAAATTTCTCGTTCTTTTAAAAATGTTTGGTAAAAATTATGTTTATAATTTAATTTTATAGAAACTTACACGAAGTAAAATATCCCTCATAACTTTTAAGTTACACAATGTAAAAATCTCATTTGCAACTTGTAAGGAAAAAGTTATGTTTATCTTTTCACTTGTAACTCCTAAAAAAGATAATTTTATTACTCATGACTTGATAACAAAAGAAATTCTCGTACTTTTAAAAATGTTTGTTATAAATTAACCTTACAATTTACAGTTTGAAACGTACATAAAGTAAAATGTCACTCACAACTTTTAAATCTCACAAAGTAAAAAATATTATTCACAAATTTGTAATAATAACTCTAACTTTTCAACTGTGTTTTACTTGTGTTTTATTTTTAGAAAATGATTTTCTTGTTTTATTTTATTTTGTTTTATAAAATGAACTGTTACCAAAAAATTTCTATTTCTTTAACTTTACAAAGAAAACTTATATTTTTCTAGTTTATTAACAAAACGTATTCACACTTTCTAAGAACAAACGTTTTCACTACATTAAAAATGTGAAACAAGGCTTTTTGGCAACTTTGGCTCAGGCGGAAGAAAGTAAAATGTTAAACAGACAGTTATCAACAAAGGGTATAACTATATCGCAAGAGTTTACTAAATGCAGATCGTGAGAAAATAATACATTTTCTCGAAGAATGATATCTGAAAATATGCAGCATCTTACTGGATTTTTACAAAGGCAAATAGGGGGGGGAATTGTAAGTAGAATTTTTCAGGATCAATTTTAACAGTAAAAATTTTAAAGTTAAACTCAAATTTTGGAGGGGGTGACCCCTCTAACGGGGTATGAGAAAGGGCAGAACCCTATGTGACATATCAAATCAAGGCACTTCTGTTGTTTCGGTTTGAAAATCTTATAGCAAAATTATAAAAAAATAAAGAAAATTCGTGATGCAAACCTGCAAATAGAAACACAAGTGAAGACGCGAAAGTAGATATTCCAGGACAGCAATTATAACAGATATCTGCATTCGGTAGGTCCAGGGTCGATATCTATGGCCTGCCTGAAGCTTTTCCGTGTTTTGTTGTCCTACCAGGTAAATACGGGGATGATACTTTGAAACTAGGTCACCTGTGGTCGACTCCCTCACCTATCACTCAGATATCTACAGACTCTAAAAATTTAAATTAATCAGGTAGCAAGTCATGGTCACATCTCTAGGGGTTTCCTTGCTGCTGTGTAGATAACCCTTAAGCATAGCGCTAAAATATCTCATGAGACTACTATTACAAATTGTACTAAGCTTGTCTCTGGACTTTTTTTTCTGTAAGAACTATGGTAACCGGCTGGTCCGATACAATCTTGTACTCAGGTTAGGTAAATTTACTTTCGAAACAGTAAATAAAGTTTTTTTTAATCCCATCTGCGACCTTGTACATGTAAACTTTATTGATACAATGGTGGACCATTTATCGTAACTCCGGAACTTTTTGACTTAGTTTCTTTTCTTGTTGTTTAAATTTCTCACATTAGGGTAACAGGTTAATTTAATCTAGTTTTCATTAATCTTGATTACACTAGGTTAGGAAAAGTTTGATTGAAGCGTGCTTACCCTAAAGTAGATTTGTTCCCGTGAGAATAAAACATTCTGGGATTAATATTCCGAGAGTACTCGGTCAGATTTTTTTGTTATTTTCAACGTTATCAAATTTAATATAACCTGAAAAGAAGCTGACAAGCTCTACACGAGCGGATCATCCATTTACTCCTAAACCAAGTACTTTCCTTTTCTTATGTGTCTACATGCTATTGTTGGCATGAGGTTTATATTAATTGGTAAATTTATCGACATGGTTTTTCTACCGTGTACAAAATCCAATAATACCGTTTCTCATTAGGTACGACAACGCCAAGAACGTGATGCAACCTTCACATAACTAAAGTAATTTGTTTGGGGGTGTACTCGATTATAATCACTGCACGACCCTAATATTCTTAACTTTTTCATGCAAAAGTCATGTCTTTCATATTCTGGCTTGAGACTCAACACGCTACGTTAAAGCAAGGTTAGGCTAGATTGCATCAAACACGAAAAAGTTAAAGTGTACAAGAGCCCTGAAGTGTTTACAATAAAGCAGCTGACTGATAGGTTACATTACCTGGTCCGCACTATACATAACATTAAACTCTCTTAATTCACGTGTACAAAGTTACACATGGGTAATTAACAAAGGTTAAGTTGCTTGGGTAAGGGATAAATGTATCCCTATTATTTAGGATAAACTTTACTTTGGGGACTCCAGGTTCCACCAGCTATTAAGACATATGTACGGTCTCTACGTCATTCTCTTCAAAATAATTTAAGCTGACACTTCTATAAAACTTAATGACAACCAGAAATTTATAAAGTATTATGAAAAACTATGTCTCATTATTATTTCGTTAAATACGCACTCTAGTTTATCCACAGATGCGGAACTATATGAATGCTTTGTATTGCGCGTATTTATGCTTCAAAATCACGGACTACAGTGTCGAAAGAGCAAAGACAGGTTAGAGAAATGTAATGTGAGGTATTTTTATTACACGGTTTGCACATTGCCTTTAACACTCCAACGTACTTTCCGCTCTTTCACTCATTTCATAATTGGAAACTGTAATATTTTGCGTCTCAACTCTTCCACACGCTTTGCAAACATTACATTTCTCCTGTAAATTTTACACATTTAGGGCCCCCAAAGTAAAATTTGTTCATTATTTCTAATGACACTGATCTGAAATTAGTTATGTATAGCGTGGGTAACAAATCACCATAAGTCATCACAACTGGTTTCCACAAACGATTGAATTCATTAGCGGAAATTTATCGAACTATTAAGAAAAGTTGATTAACGTTAAAAAAAAAAATTAAAACACACACATATTTAATATCTTCAAATCAACACATTACTTTCTCCTTCTTCAAATATGGCTTCTAGCCGCACAAACGGTGGATACGTTACATCCAAGCGTACACAAGATGTGCCGTCGATACACACCCTTCATTACGCCCTACGCCGCTCGATTCAGATAGCAACAACAGCATAATCAAGGGTGCTAAATGGTGGATTCGGATGGACTTTATGTGTGGCAGACTCAAAACGTGACTACACTACCGGAAGCTGGCGAGACGCCATTATATGGGTAAGATCAGTGGCGTAACTAACTGGGCCTGCGCCTCCTCCAACTTTTAATTATGATTGGACGAGATGAAATGAGATTCGAATAAGGAAATGGATCGTCATTTCACGTCTAAATGCAAAATTAATCGTCTTTCTGTTATTGTTAGATAAAAAAAGTAGTTTTAAATGCGAAATATTTCAGAAATGGTGCATTAATGATTTGTAAATCACGAGATTTTCGTGGATATTTGTTTAAATGATCGTTTGATCGAATTTAAAAAAAAGCAATGACTCTGATGTTGGAATAGTAAAGAAACAGAGGTGTACTGGGGCCAGGGTGCCGCCCCGGTACTTTTGTTAGACGTCTCTTTGTAATACGTACACACATTACCCCGAAGGTATCTAGAAAAAAATCATTAAGTAATAAATTTTGACGTCTGGTAGCCTTCTTTTTCGTGCCATTGTGTAGCACGGACATCCCACGACAATTTAGAGTTTTGGCAGATTTTTACTAAAATTAAAATATTTTCTGGCTAGAGCTTTGCTGGCAAGACAATTACAGTTGATTATTCTTGTTGTAGTAGTGGCATTAATACTATCATTGCTATACTGCAAAAGTACATTATGCATTATTCAAGGCGGTTCTTGCCATACTCATACTTTAACAAACTATTCGTTAATCAAACGCTCCTGTACTATTTTTTTCTACTACACCGCTATAAAGAATCATAAAATAATTTAAATATGACGTAATCATTCAAATATAGGGGAATTGAAGAGGACAGGTAATTTTGCTTGAATAAAACAGAATGTGAGGAAAATCCTAATGCCGCATGTTGATCCCTACCGAGTGGCCGTAGCTCAGTTGGTAGTTTTTGCCTCGCACTCGGAAGGTCCTGGGATAGACTATCCTGGGAGATTTTCCTTTCACACCAGCAAATGACGAGATGGTACCTTCATTTTAGGCCCTTAACCATTCGTTCACCGATTCTTCACCTTACCTCAACCCAGTACGAGGAATAGATAGCTAAAGACCAGAAACAAATTCAGAGTGTAGTTTTAGAAATATTCCTATTATGCTAATGGTAGGGTTGCAATTAGACTACATCATCACTCTCATGGTTTTCTGGAATTCACATTTAAAGTTAGATAATATCCCTTTTTTTAAGTAAGGATCAATTTCAACGATATTTGGAGAATTAAGAGAATGGTCAAACACTTTTCACTCCGGGTGTTTAAAAAATGTTTACTTTCATAAAAGTACCAGCAACTCATGCTCGCCTTATAAAGAGACATTACAGGTTCAATTCCCGGGGCCGGCCATCCTGACTGAGGATTTAACTTCGGGCACACCATGTGAATGTGGGATAGGGCCTTAAATAAGAGCAAGGCGTATCTCACCCTATTGTCGTTATTAATATATGCAGTGTAAAATGGCCATATCTGGAAACTGGTAAATAAATACAGTTGTAATTCATATTTCATTTCCTATGATATGGAGGGTATGAAGGTAGCGCGCCACATTCTGGACTTACGTCACGAAGTAAGGTGGGGTAGGTCTTGCACTTGGTCGCCTTTACTTCCTAAATTGCCGAAGAGTAGTGTTACCCACGATACGAGACGAGACAAAACTCTCGTAATATACAGCTTTTCGAGACCAAGCACTTTCTGAAAAAAGAAATTTTCGAGATGAGACAGCCTCAATCTTGTTCCGTAAACAACACTACCCAGGAGTAAAAATGATAGACCTATTCTTGTACTCAATTTAGTATCTGCATCTCAGAACACCAGGAATGGGTGCACTGATGAAAAGTCCCAAGCGTCCTGGCTGGGATATAAACTCGGCTACAGGAAGTATCGAATCACTTATTGCTATAATTTCCTAGGCCATGGTAGCTCAGTGGTAGAGTGCTCACCTCTGGTGTGTGTGATTCTTGGTTAGACCCCGTTTCATGTCACGTGGGCTTTGTGGTGGACGAATACCTTGTGCGTGGATTTTCTCAGGGTGCTCCCGTTTCCTTTCAGTTTCATCATTCCATCAATTAACACATTATCAACCATACGACCTGAATCAAAGTTACCTAAAGGTTTAAATAAAATTGAAATTTGAGACTCCAACGTTGGATGTTTTCTAATCATCGTTCCCCAAGCAATATTGACATGTTAAATAAAAAATACTCATGATATCATATTTGGACTTAGACAGCGCGAGGATTGTTTCTATAAGGATTGCCAGTCTCTCCAAATACTTCTGACAACATGGAGCGATGTGGGTGGAAGGACCAAATGTATAATGGCGTATGAGTTTTTGTACTCGCCTTCCCCTTTTTTACATCACATCAATTGCACATGGGTTGGAAACTCACTGATACTGAAGTAGAATTCGTGTCGACCTACTTTGAGTGTTACTCCAGATGAGCGACTCTTTTCTTTGAAATCAACGGAGAGAAAACAACGAATAATAGTGCATTTTAAACTTTGCACAAGATGTAGTAAATGTGAAAATGATTTAAATTACCAATGCTTTTATTAACTTTTGGTTTATTTTCGCGTAGTTAAGATATATACAGATGCTTATCAGAATAATAGAAACACCTGTAGTTGGCAACACGTCAGATGTATGGGTTGGCAGTGGTGTCGTGGCGACCGCAGCGCCGGACTGCTGCTGGTGGTGTGTTAGGTCGGTCTCCATACTACGTCAAGCGTCGTGGAACAGGAGTGTGCAGTGGCTGCAGCAGACGGAGGTAGTGTAAAATGGGAGACCTCTCAGAGTTTCAAAGAGGGCAAATTGTTGGTGCGCGGTTATGTGGAGTGAGTGTGACGGCAGTGGCTAGGCTAGTGTGTTAGGTGTGTCGCCAGGGACAGTGTCGAAGGTGATGACGGCCTACACAACACACGGGAAAACCACATCGGGGAAGCGGAACAGTGGGCGGAAGAAAAGCATCAGTGACAGGGCACGCCGGGTATTAAAGCGCATTGTCACGCGGAACCGTCGTGCCACTGCGGCGCAAGTGACGGAGGAACTCAATCAGCACCTCCCCCAACCTGTTTCGACAATCACAGTCCGCCGCGAATTACATGACATGAACTTACGGGGTCGTGTTGCACGGGCCAAACCTCTCATCAGGGACCAGAACGCTTTAGCACGCCGCAAATGGTGCCGCGACCATGCAACTTGGACCGTTGACGACTGGAAACGTGTGGTATGGTCGGATGAGTCACCAATCACCCTATTCCAAACCACGGGCCGTGTTTATGTGTGGAGAACGCCCAAAGAAGCGTATGATCTGCAGTGTCTCCGCCCAACTGTGAAACATGGCGGCGGCACGGTGATGCTGTGGGCCGCAATATCATGGTTTTCATTGGGTCCTGTGGTCACACTTCGCGGACGCATCACTGCCAACGATTATGTCGCAATTTTAGGAGACCACTTGCATCCTATGGTCCGGATGTTGTTCCCGGACAATGACGCCATATTCCAGGATGATAATGCACCCATTCACACAGCTGGAGTTGTTGCAGCGTGGTTTGAGGAACATCGGGATGAAGTTCAACACCTCCCCTGGCCCGCCCAATCCCCAGATCTCAACATAATTGAACATCTGTGGTCCATCTTGGAAACACGACTCCGGCGACGATTTCCACCTCCATCCTCTCTCACAGAACTGGCCGATGCCCTGCACGAGGAATGGTGTAATATTCCACTTGCTACCATTCACGACCTCTATGCCTCCATCCCACGTCGCATCAAGGCTGTTCTGAAGGCGAAAGGTGGCCCGACACCATATTAATCTGGTAAGTTGCACTTTCGTTCAGGTGTTTCCATTATTCTGATAAGCATCTGTATATATAGTGTGTGAGCCGCTCGGGGAAACAAAATGGTAAGCGCCGTCAGAAAATTTCCACAGTATATTCAAAATAAAATACAATGGTGTCTAAATTTTGAAACTTCGACCGCAAACTTTTTGTTTTCAGGTATACAGTTGTTGGATACAAACAAAAAGCAAAACGTTTGCGCTCGAAGTTCCAAGATACACCATTGTTTTTATTTTCAATATAATGTGGAAATTTTCTGATAGCGCTTACCATTTTGTTCCCCCTAGCGCCTCATATATATCGTCAACCTGGAACCAGCAGGTACAATACCCACTTTTGCTACTTTTGAGAAAAACGAGTTTTAAAGTTTGAAGTTCCATTTAAAGCCTGTATAAACTTATTACATTTCTAGCCACTTGGAGGTCGCTTTGTGAGATATTATTTTGGGAGTTGATGCCCTTCAGTACAAGTTTTTGACTGTCGTGTTAACTCCATTTTGCCAAAAAGTGGACATAGTACCTGCTGGTTCCAAGGTAACGATATATAAATGGACAGTTTAAAATAATGACAGTGAAATATAATACCGTGCTTCACATCTAAGATGTTGAATGTATACATAGCAAAATTACATGTAACAACGATTCATTTAATATAGAATGATTCAGGTTTGCAAACTGCACACTAACGATAATTAACGAAATTAACCAAAATTATGTTACATGTACGTCTCATAAAATTATTTTTTATTTAAGGATTCCAGCACGAACTTACAAACAAGTTTCTTCATTAAATACAATAAATAGCATAGTCATTTATGCATTAATATAAATCACCGCTACTGATTGGAGAACAAAATTGTTTTTCTCAAATGGTGTCCGATAATCTTCTTGCGGAGATTAAGGCTCAATCGCAGTGGCTTTCCCCGCTTTTTTTGTTTTATGTCAAATATTCAAAATTCATTGCAGGTTAACAAAATTTAACTTTCATAGACCAAAGAGCGTTTCGTCCTTCAATAGCGGGTACAATTAATTTTAAGAAAATGTTAGTAATAACTTCACGATTGTGTGCAGACACTTTTGGGACATTATTCTGTCCCAAAAGTGTCTGCACACAATCCTGCAGTTATTAGTACGATTTCTTTAAAATTAATAGTACCCGCTATTGAAGGACGAAACGCTCTTTGGTCTATGAAAGTTAAATTTTGTTAACCTGCAATGAATTTTGAATATTTGACATAAAACAAAAAAAGCGGGGAAAGCCACTGCGATTGAGCCTTAACATTATGACAAGCAGCTTTGTGATGATAAAGTCTTACCTTCATAAACTCGCAAACAATCTTACAAGATTTATCTTAGGCATCAAAAATATACATATATCTTGATTAGTCACTGGGTGTTGAAACCAAGGTTTCATATTTTCTACAACTATATTTCCGCCTAAAAGTGAAGTCAAATTAACAATATTTATATTCATTCACCTTGTGTAGCTTGACAAGAGCTATATTCACCAAATTACACTTTTCAGCAGCAGAAATACTGTCAAACAAAAAATAATCAACAGGAATTTTCCAAGATACATTCAAACCAACGACCCTGAATAATAATACTTGTTTAGCTTTGGATAAACACCCTGATTCTATGCTATTTCCTAAATAGAAACAACCAACAAATTTCTCACAGTCCCAATCTACTCTTGTTTTAATTGCCATTTCATCAAACATCAAAACCCGGTAGACAGTAAATTCCAAAGGTTTCGTCCTTGTTGCGATAGCTTAAAATGTTTCACTGGAAAAGCCTGGTAAACCACTTACAGTATTATACCACCATTTAATCGAAGTAACATGTGGCAGAGAAAAGTTAAAGGAATTTTTAACATAATTATATGCAGATGCTGAATAATAATACAAAGTAAAGGCAAATATTTTAAGTTTGTCACTATATTGCAAGTTCTTTGGACAGTCAAATCGTGTCAATAGCTCACGCGTAATATTTGGGAATCTTTGAGATAAAATTGAACATGTAATTTCGCTCACTAACATCCTGTCCTCCAAATCCTTTAACAGACACGACATAGTTTGAAATTTGTCGGTCTTCCGTTTCAGCTTTCTTCTCAAGCTGTAACGCTTACATTTTAGGGCTGAAATCGTCTCGTCCTTCTGAGTTACTATTAAACTGTATTGTCTTTTTTAACTTCCGTGGATTTTTGTGTTCGCTCTAATTGTAATTGAAAAGCTGCTCTCTTTTCGCTGAGTAATATCTTGTTCCACTGACTTATTCTACTCAACATTAACGGAAGTGCAAGGAGTGGCTGCTCTTCGTTCTGTTGGTGTGGTACGTATGTATGTTCTGTAACAATAAAACAAAATATTTACTTAAAACACCAGGAAATGAAACAAAATACTTACTTAAAATAACAACTCTGTTACTTAACATATCAAGAATTACCTCCAACATTTATCTATTTGAGTGAATTTATTTTAAGACCTTTAGGCGACTATGGCTCAGGCCGTATGGATGATGATGCGATGAATTGGTGGAATGAAGAAAGTGGGAGGAAAAGGGAGCACCCCGAGAAAACCCACGCACACGGTGTTTGTCCACAACAAAGCCCACATGGCATGAGCAGGAATCGATCCGACGACGCCTAGCACCACAGGTAAGTGCTCTACCAACTGAGCCGCCATGGCCCCTATTTATTTATTTGAGTTAAACAAAGAACAGAGATCTTCTTCACCTCCTATGATGATTTGAATAATTGTTTAATTTTATTTAAGCATCGATTTACACTTGCGTTATACAAAGCTCCGCGAATAGAAACATCGTTAAATCATCACAAATTCGTTTCCTTTAATAAATTAGTTGGGCAATTGTATCATGCAGTTATTTAATCAAAACTGCCACCGACATCTGCCGCTCTAAAACAGCATTCTTTCTGTGAATTTCAGCAAGTACAGACATGGAGGGGAGGGGGAGAATGGCATTCCACCTACAGAGTAATGTTGGGGGAAAATAAGAGCCGAAACCAGGTCACTTTCGGTGACCTTGCCTGACCCGCTCCGAAACGTGACACAAATGACCCGGTCTGGGAATTTATTGAACTGGCAATGGTCGTATTTTCGTGCTCTTTGGGATAATACCTGTGGTCCCGATTACCCCTAAAAGAAACACTGTTCAAATGCAATGAAACTGCTTTGACTTCCGTCTCACTTGGCCGAAATCTGGTCAGACCGAGTCCCAAACTCCGACCCAATCCAAAACTTGGCCTGAATGACCTGGTGACCCGTTTGTTTCCGTCAGTAACAGATTGTCACCTGTTTTTTTCAAAAGAGAGAGAAAAAAGAAGGGTGTAGCTTATTGCCACGGCCATGTGTAACATTCGCTAAAATTATTGTTGGCAGCGTTTCTTCAACAAACAGGGTGTGACCGGGGGTATTATCCCCAGACTAAGTCAATCACCCCCTGTCTTAAAAAAAATTATAACAACAAGGGTTTATTCATTGTTCTACTCGAATATATTAATTTTAGTAGATAAAATTAAAAAATATTCGCTTTTGGGAAATCTGGGAACATGTACAGATTAACGTGTACATGTTTCACACGTACGATTCACTGCTCCAAGTAGCGGTCCATGAAATCTCACAAATAATCTAGTTAGTCCTATTACAGCCACCACTGGAACAGTGAACCATGTACACGTTAATCTGTATTTGTTCCCAACCTAACCGTCAGTAATCTGTTTTAGGCAATCTTTGTAGTATCTAAAGTGCAGCCAAAATATAATTTTATTGAAAGATTTTTAGCATCAATATTTTTATTCTTAAAGTCCGGAACAACGGCAATTATTGCCTTCGCAATCTCTTACTATACGTAGTAATCTATTATTTAATATAGCTTGCCTGTAGTAGGATCAACCAATTTTTTTTGTCACATATTCAATTTATAGCTACTTGGAGCAGTGAATCGTAAATGTGAACTATGTACCAGTGCCGGATCTAGAACTTTCTCTATAGGGAGGCAGTCAAATTTTGCCGCCCTTTCCAACGCTCCTTTGCCGCCCTTTCCATCGTCTCTTTGCAGCCCTTTCCATCGCTTTTAGCCAAACAACACGACCGGCCGACGCGACGGACACGACATTGTCTCGCATAACGTACTATACTTTTGTTATCATCTCTGGAGCCTGTTGTGCCATCGCTCTTACTAACTCCAGTAAGGCATTAGGCCTGCCTATCCGACTTGGATCGCGGTTTTCAATTTTAAAGATGAAGGTAGGTTGTATGGAATAACAGAAAATTTCTTAGCTCGCCTGTTTTGAAATTTTGAACACGTTTAGGTCAATTTCAATTTAATAGGCAATTTTACTTTCTTGTTTAGGCACTGCCATGTACGCGTTAATCTGTATTTGTTCCCTAAATTCCATATACTTTTACAACGCGTTTATTTACACTAGTGTGTTCATTATTATATTAATACAAGTATATAATCATATTTATACTTGTAGACTAGTCTTTAGGTGCTGCCCAGATTGATAAATCCATGTTGTTATGCGAGGATTTCTTGTGTTAATTCTAAGGTTCTAGGGTAAATCTAAGGTTAACTAAATGTACACAAATTACTTTCAACCGATTCTAATTTCGTTTAAATGTTAGATTAGATTTGATTGGGTGAGTTTATAATGAAATCTAGGAAACTACATAAAATCTGAAGTTTTTATACGCGCTAAAGTTCGAAGAATAATGAGAACGCACGCCGACCTTTCTTTTCGATTAAAATTATAGGTATACAACTCATTACGTAACGGTGAATCGATTCTACGACAAATGCTGAACGGAATCGAACCAGCTATACTTGCAAAAGCGAATCGGAATTGTGAAATACTTATAACACTAAAATGAAAGGAGTTGTACCCATATTATAAGTTTGATGATTCTCTCTAATTGTGGCACATACTGTAATAACTTGACATAATATATTTTTCCTAACGTAAGATTAAGCTAATGTAAAGACGGCTCAAAGTACATTAAGTTATCGTACGCGTAACTAATGGCGCCTTAACCTAAAGGTAATATAGTTAAAAATTACTAAATTAGATTATTTACTCTTTTGTAAAGAAATAAGCTTCCTGTTTTGTTTAACAAATATGTATGATTAGTATTTCATTGTTGTTTTATAAGTTGTACATTTTATCACAACGAACTCGACATATTTTCCCGAATGGCATAATGACCTACCTTAAGCCAACTTCCCTCATACCTAACATAAAGGCAAGTTAAAGGAAACTTGAAGTAACTATTTTACGTTCCTACCTCAATTATTATGTTGAGCATACCCTAAAATATAGTAACTGATAGAATGATGCGGGAGAGTAGCTAAAGTCCAACTTTAAATTATCGGAAGTCAGTTACCCGAACGAGGTGTCGCCCGAATTAAAGGTTCGCGTTTGTTTCTGCAGTGTACTTCAAATCGAAAAAAGTTTTTCACGATCTATGTAGTACAGACAGAGAACTAGCATGGAGATTGAGGTCATAGTGGATAAATCTTAAGTTTAATAACTACGTACAGCAAATGAAACCTAGTTCACAAGTGTACCTTTTCCAAGTTTTCTGGAAGATCAAATATTGTAGGCATCGTCCTTTAACCATAGTTTGTTAACATATTGTTTAGAAAATATTTTTCTTCAAAATGAGCTTAACAAACAACACTTGTTGGACTCGGCTGGAAGTTCTTCCTTCCTAGCACCAGAACTCACTCTTTCAGAACTTTGGCATTGCTGAAGGGGAACCTAGAATCAAAACGTGACAATGAACATTCGTCAAGGTTCACAACTGAATGTATACATGTACAAAATATTTCATAATTCAATAGTAATTGCAAGTGTCGATGATTTATTTTACTCATGAACTATTTATTTTGAGAAACAACTAACATAGTAAGAAAGTAACTTGTACGAGGATAAATTATCTTATTTTTATAAATCAATGAGTAATAAAAAATAATTATATACTCCAGTTGATTATATGTACCCAAATTATTTACAAGAAGATTAGCAGCATAAAGCGTCCTTTAGCAAAATATGGTTCAACAGGACAATATTTGTACTTCGCATAAGGAAAGAGTCGAAAACAAGTGCGGCAGCTTTTCTGTATAACAACCCCTACTTCTGTAAGAAAAATAGGGTACGTTTTACTAGGCAGACTCCATAAAAATTAATTACTAGGAAAGCGTACTTGTACTCGCTATAAATAGGGTGTTAACATCTTGCCTCTTATTAACTGCATATTTCTAGATCAGGTAGGTTGGTCCACTTTACTATATGACCCGCAAAAATTTTAAATTTATGGGATAAATGTAATATTTCCAACGTATAAAAACGTGAGTGTTAAAACGCAAAATCCAACAAAGATTCGAGTCTTAAACATCATGTGCATTGCCTGGAAGTGTGAAATGGGCAAAGGTGAGTTAATGGAGTATGTTAAACATCATGGGTATCGCGTTTTACGAAAACACCAAACCTGATTTCAAATAACATGTCTCGACATTCTTTCCGTGATTTTTGTAGCAAAATACGTCATACATAGCACGATTTTCAAGCGTACACCGAAAATTTAGTCCACATTGGTTTAGACCGGAAGTGTACAAACGAGATTAGGTGTCCTCTCCGTTTACTGGCTTCATATATTCATTAAGTTTTCAATGGGAGCAGTCAGTCCAGTCTCGCATTTAGATAGAGGTTATGAGTTTCCGTAACATTTTTTCAATCGCTGCCTACGAACAAAAATAATTTAACCCGTATACGGTTTCCAGTTCCGATTCACTCTTCCGAGCATCGGTGATTTGAATCTGTGACATCACGGATTCAAATCGCCGATTCTTTGAGCAATGAATCGGAACTGGAAACCGTATACGCGTTAAACTATTTTTGTTCGTTATCCACTCAAACTTCCGGCAGCTACTGACCAATATTATACACTCTACACCACTCTTTTTTCAAAAATATTTTTCACTGAGACTTCCATACAATACATATAACTAAATCGGCATTGCTCTATTATAATTTAACGCGTACGCGGTTTTTATGATTCAGTACAAGGTTCATTTGATTCATTTTTATATCTCCTGATCCTATTGACAATCAAGGGATTCGTTCAATTAGTGTTAGACTAAATTACTTTAAACATATTATGCACCATTTAAATTACCAGTTAAAGTGTGATTATTTGGTTAATAACTTCTCTTTCAGAATAATTGACTTTCAATAGTTCCATTCAATACTCCAAATATCGGTGATTTGAATCTGTGATATCTAAGAATCAAATCACCGATACTTGTAATGAATTGGAACTGTGAACCATGTACTCATTAACCTAATATTGTTTTGATGTTTAAAGTAATCTAATCTAATGCAACGTAAAAACAACAAATAGTAATTTATCCCAGATTTAAGAATGATGATTTGTTAATTATCAGTGAAGATGATTTAACGATTTTCTTTACCTGTTTCATAGCAACTTTAATTTGAACGAGTCCCTTGATTGTCAAAGGAACAAGAATTATAATAATGAACTGTGTATAATATTGGTCAGTAGCTGGTGGAAATTTGGAGTAGATAAAGTAAATTTTATCGTTTATAATTACAGTGTATCTAAAGACACTTATTGTGCTGCCTTTTGATTCTTTTACATACAAATTGAAATCAATTAGTAAAATAGTCAGGTAATACATTTGTTGCACAAAATACATGTTATGAATACACTTTGATATTATCAATACACAAAAACCTTATAATGAGGATTTCTACCACCAATTGTTTTTCTTATTTTAAAACTCTATAAAAATCTAAAAACTTAGGCTCGATTCCAATGCGAGGTACAAAAACAGGCACGGGGCGTTATATTAAATAAGTCGGTCACTGTATGCTTACCTATGAAATGTAATTCCACTCCCACTCTTGGCGCGGTAGGTAGAGTTCATGTCCGAACAAGACGTGACTATAATTGGAATGATAATAATAATTATAACTGAATTTGCAGTTATTTTCAGGGTAGTTCTCACATTATCCTGTTACTGTAATCAAACACACCTACCCATAAGATGGCTGAATGCGCAACTTCCGGTTTAGTCGCTACAGATTTATCATCTGGGTCATAAAGCAAGCAAAAAGTTCCTATTATGACAACTGATAAATAAAGCAGGGCCCTATTTCATGAAACTACAAGACCTGTTTTACAAGCGTTCGGCTTGTAGACCAGTAACTTTTTTTACAAATTTATGTTTCATAAAACTACAGCTGTATGCTACAAGTTACTAGTAAAAACACTTGTAAAAAGAAGATTTTTACAACTGTATGTTTCATAAAACTACAAGTATAGAACTCAAGTTACAAGTTGAAACACTTGTATTTACAACTGTTTTTTATGAGTGTACTAGTATTTCCGTTTCATAAAATTTGACGAGTTGTAAAACGTATTTGTAATACTAGTTGAAATTTACAAATCGAGAGAGCTTGGTAGGTTTTCAAGCATGCATGTAAAGTGCGAAATTAGTAAGAAATATGTGGCTTAGATGAATCCGAAAATGACGATAGGGTTGCTCTGAACCATCCAAGGTGCTTCAGGGAGCGTCTAAATTAAGAACTTGAAAACAGTCATCAGTACGACTCAACGTTTCGAATGAGCTGAGAGATGGCTGAAATGCTATAGGAATAGAGGCATTTATTACAAAAACTACTATCAAAAAGTAAAAAAACAGTAGCTTTATGCTTCAATCGAGGATTTCTCTGTGATCTATGTACTTGATGAATACACTGTAAATATAGTCTTATTTTTTATATACCACTGCATATTATATCAGTGGACTTCACTCAAAATTACGGAATTTGGAAGGGTGTTTTTTCTCTCCTCAAAACTTACATTTTATTTTCATATCTGTAGTTTCTGCAACGAACTCCTCAATTATTAGATAATGATCTACAACACGAAACCCCGCACCGGGCGGTCGTAGCTTAGTTGGTAGAGAGTTGGGTTAGCAATCGGAAGGCCCTGGGAACGAATCCAGCGGCCATCTACCCAAGTTTTTCCTCAGCCACATCAGCAAATGCCGAGATAGTACCTGCTAACTAGGCTATGGTTGACGTAGCGAATACTGTACTATTGAGAAACACAGTAAATTGGCCTGAAAATATAGAATAAATCGTTCAACAGTTCTTTGTATTCGAAGTTATGTGGTTATTATATGGAAGTCTTATTAAAATTGATACACCTAAACAGAATGAAGGTAATTTTCGGCATGATAATTATTCTATTACCTGTATGGATGTATGCAGACCTGACCTAGGCTTCTATTATATTAATGCCGATTGGTGGGATAATGTTCATGATCCCCGTGTACTACGAAATAGTGGCTTACATGCTACTTTCGAAGAAGGATATCGTCCTATTGTAAATGGTGCCGTACCCGTAGAGGTCGCATATCCGCTTAAAGAATGATTAATCTCTCACGGAATACGAGACCTGTCTGAAAAGCATCCGGCCATAGGCCAGGAAAATAAAACTAGATACTTTGTTTAAATCCCTAATCACCTTGGAAATAGGACCCTTCAGCTTCCACTCACTTAACCCAACGATCCTGATATTTTGCTGGAAGCATGCCTGAAACGCCTCTTTTACAAATGCTTTCAACGACGCCGTCACCTTGCGTAAGGTGTACTCTCGGATGTCAAAGTATCGATTTGTCTTTAGAGAAAAACCAGAGGACACAAGGAACTTTGAAGGTCGATGGGAATGCAGTTCCTTGCCAGAAAAGATTAAATCAAGGGCGAGGAATGGGCCGGGGCGTTACCCTGATGCAGGTGCAAATTTTGTGAGACCCACAGGTCTTGTCTTTGGCCATGAATTGTATCACGTAGGCGACGGAGAACGTGAAGAAAACTGTTTGTCCTTCTGATACGCATTCGTGATTCACAATGTTGAACAATATTACAATCAGTATCTGGTGGGGATGGATGGTTGTGATGTTTCTTTTAAACCGATTGTACTGTGTTTTACTTGTGTATTCCCCATGGGATCTGTACATTATTTCTGGTTAGCTATCTTCAAGTTTCCTTCATAATTGAAACATTATCGTTGTTCCACACATTCTGTCTGTTTACTCAAACGGAACTGCGATGAAGAAGAACCACACGATAATACACACTGCCTGCCTAACGGCTGTTGAAGCAAGGGAGAATCACAGACATACGCATGAAGGGTACCAGCTCCACTGTGTGCAATTTTGACATACAATGCGCAATACTTTTCTGAAAAAAAAAATAACGTCGGATACTTTACAAAAGACCTTGCATATATATATATATATATATATATATATATATATATATATATATATACGGGGCGACTCAAGAGTGTGGAATCACCCATATATAATTTCTACAGATTTTGCGCAATACCAGTACCAATACCAGTTTGAACTACATACAATATAAATGAGATCACGCACTCTCTGAAGCTTGATGCTCTATCTACCATCTTCAATGGAAATTAATAAAATGTAAACAGGGGAAATTGACACATTAAATACGTCTTTCATTTTCTCAGAAAATAACTGGTGGAATAACTTCACCGTATCTTTAACAGTTTACAAGTTATTGCACGTTAATTCTAAAGAATCTGAGGCAATCTGAGGGTAATGACAATTGGTGAAGAGCTGCAGCTGGGTGGGGTATAAGCCATGATGCTTAAGCAATTATCAGCTCGAGAATTTAAAATATGAAGGATGAAATGCAAAACTTTTAGGTGGGTATACGCTTCGATCGTTGTAACGAAACCTTTCGCTTACTATCTCATATACCTGCGCATTTAATAAATTGTAGGTGGTTGTACGGTGATGTCTAAAAACGCCGTATTCCCCCTGTACACCCTCCATTACATCCCTGGTCATGTGAAATCATTTTAGACATTCAAATGTGAAGACATTTGTTACCGATTTCTTTAGTAGACAGGGATTCGGAAATGTGTGATTTTGCGTTCTACGTGCACTCAAATTGATGACCATTTAGAAATGTTTTCTCCACTCAACCTCACACTACAAGACCAGCTCTACACCACGCAAGATCATGTTCTGTATCTGGTAAACTAGTTGCCAAGTGATGCACTACGAGGTGCTACCATCGGCTAAACCACCAGTGCGGACCTATGCTCACAAGCAGTTGGAACGTGTGCAACAATCACAGCAGCAATTTGGTGATTCGCAAGGGTGTACTGTTCTTTACAGACAATCCCAGGCCTTATGTGGGGCGAGTTGTCAGGAATACCATCCATCGACTTGGCTGAGAAACACTGTGCCATTCACCGTACTCCCCGAACTATACGCCAACAGAACTTTTGCATTTCCTGGACGAACGACCATGTTGGTGGGCAATCTTTTGCCAATGAGGCGGACATTCACTGCCTACTTGGCGTCCATGTTTTACCACCAGGGCATTTCGCAGCTGCAAGAACGTTGGCCAAAGATGCTGGATGCGGATGGGACCTTGAAGACTAATGGTAAATGACATTTTCTGTATACCTATCTGTTTCGTACTATCAAAAACGGTAAGAACTTTTTAGATTGACTTGTATTATGTAAAATAGTGTCTGTAAAATCGTGATTTTTACTTACAAATTCTTGTGAAAGTATTCAAATCCTTAATTTGTAACATTTAGACATGTTAAGTTATGAAATTTACAATTTCACCCATTGTCATTACCCAAAAGTTCGGTAAGAATCCCGCAACGGTTTCAACACTGCAAGTGTCTTCAGACTTATGCCTTACTCTATACAAATGGGCACAGATCGATATTTCAGAAAATTCATATTCATAATTGTTAAAAAGGTCTATGGCTGTCAATATCGCGCTTTATAGCTTTATAGGATAAATCCGAGTAGAAAAAATATTTTTATTGTGATATAACCATTGTAGTTTGAATAAGAGAAAAACGAACACTATATTCCCATCTTGGTTAAAAAGCCGGATGGAAAAAAGACAATTGGGAAGACCGAGACTATGTTGGGAGGGCAATATTAGAAGGGATCTTCGAGAAGTAGGTGTTCCGTATAAACACTGGCTTGATTTTACCCAGGATAGAATATCATGCCGAACGTTTGTTACTGTGGCGATGAACTTGCGAGTTCCGTAAGCTATAGAATTAGTAAAGATAATACTACCTTTGTTGTCTTTGCAGTACATGTATCCTCAGTATCGACTGAAAACACGCAAACGTTACAATTCGATCCCAAGCAGCACACAAACGTGAAAATGACATCAGTTTTAGCTCGAAAATTGATGCTAGAGACGTCGAAATGATGATCAAATGTCACAAACCAAACAACGTATGTAAAATTCCTCCACGGATAGCTTGTTCCTGTAGCTATTTGTTTGAAATAAATATATAAATGAACCAATTTTTTCCAAAACAATCGTTTGATCACGATGCTTTTGCATTTTAACTGCATTTTAGAAAGTAATTGCATACACGTAAAATAGTTGCATTCAACAAGCTCACTGTTTTACTCCAACCACATTGGCTAAGATCACGCAGTCGCTTTCGAAAACGAGATATAATCATAGCATGTAGCCAAAAACTAGAGGATGAGACAAGAGAATTACGTCAATTAAAAGATCAAAGTGTCACGTAATAGCGACGTAATTTCATTACAAAGACATGATTTTGATTCCTTCGACCAAAATATCACGTCATTTTCACGTGAGTATACTGCTTGAGAACTCGGTGGCTGGGTAAAACCTCGATATTGTTAGCTTTTTATCAATACCTCGGCGATAGTACATATAGTTGCGCCTTACATACATACAGTACTTTCAATATATCTATAGGCTCAATTTCATGTTAATAAATCTCTGCTACTGTAGCTACACAAGTGTTGAAATCCAATCGTGACTTATCTTACAATCATAGATGTTTCGTATGCCTAACCCATTGCTCTGTAATAATGATTCGTTCTGATACCGGTTATCTAACATGTGAGATATGCAAAGAGAGTGCCTATATAGACAATTTTTGGTTGTATTCTCATTTAAGGTATACATTACCCATACACTCAAAGATATTCATTTGATTTTATAATTTTTCCAACTTTATTCTAGATTGCTTATTTCAGGATATCTTAGATTTGTTAAGGTTGAGTTAGGTTATGTTCAGTTACATTTGGGTCTGGATAAAACATCGATCTGAATGAACACAAAACTAAGTTTGAGGAAACACCATTATCGACTTTTTTGGCTTGCGCAATGACATCATCTAAGCAAACTGTGATTTTGAAAGACGAAAGATTATCAAAAGCTTGGCAGTTGATATTTCTTCACGGATGGACTTTAGAAACTTACTTTTCTGTATCTCATAATGACCTAGGCTAACCTAACCTACTATTAGGCTTAA
>JAGDQP010018470.1:0-36492 GCA_022664845.1 Lepisma saccharinum | reverse complement strand
TCCAGAAATTTCTATTTTGTGGCCCCACGGGCCCATTTTTGAGTATCGAATTTTGTAATAATGGAACGCGATCAAACGATACTGACTGGCGATCAAACGCGATCTAACAATGGTCTATCATTTGCCGTATGTTTAGAGTCGAATGTAGCGTCAGGAGGGGAAAGGGGGCATATGTCATGTTAGCCCCCCCTAGAAGTTATTTTCTTATAATTAAAATTCCAATGCCGATCAAACGAAAGTGACCGGTATTAAAAGACGATCTTACCTTACTTTAAAGATTTAAAATATTTTCAGAGTAAAAATTCCAGAAATTTCTATTTTGTGGCCCCACGGGCCCATTTTTGAGTATCGAATTTTGTAATAATGGAACGCGATCAAACGATACTGACTAGCGATCTAACGATGGTCTATCATTTGCCGTATATTTTGTTTCGAATGTAGCGTCAGGAGGGGAAAGGGGTCTTATGCCATGTTAGCCCCCCCTAGAAGTTATTTTCTTATAATGAAAAATTCCAATGACGATCAAACGAAAGTGACCGGTATTAAAAGACGATCTTACCTTACTTTAAAGATTTAAAATATTTTCAGAGTAAAAATTCCAGAAATTTCTCTTTTGTGGGCCCACGGGCCCATTTTTGAGTATCGAATTTTGTAATAATGGAACGCGATCAAACGAAAGTGACTGGCGATCAAACGCGATCTAACGATTCTCTATCATATGCTATGTTTTCAGAATTATATTCATTGTTGGGGGGGCTGGCACCATGTTAGCCCCCCCTAGTAATTTTTCGTTTCATTTGTAGTTGTAAACGCGATCAAACGAAGTTTGTTGGCGATCAAACGCGATCAAGCGACGATCAAACGATTTAAGTAGTTTTTGTTCCAGAACTCATAATTGGGGGGGCTAACCCTGCGCGCCTACCGGAATGTTGTTCTCCAGGGGGAACTCCCATTTCCAGTTAACTAAAGCCAGATACTTTTGGACCAGAGCCACATACATTCGATCGAGTTGTCGCTCGTAGAGGTCGGCGTTGATAGCGCGACCGTCTGGAACTAATTCAAAGTGGATTACACCTTCGAATTTCCATCATACAAACATTATCTTGTGCCCTAGGCCTCCGTGTTTGACCACGTTTCCTGAATATCGCTGTGGTTAAACCATTGGTTTCTGCAAACTCAATTGCGGCAAGAGGTCTATTTTTGATCGCATGTTACAATTCGTTTGATGGCTTGGTCACCAATTCTCTGCCGTCACACGTCAACCCGCCTTTTTTCCTTGCCTGGTTCAGCTCATGCGGTACCACAAGCCATCACCGTTGACCTTACCGAGCCCGACGATTTTCGATGGATGGTGGTAGTACCCAGGTCACCCGAAAATCTGCACGTGCTTGTTTGGATACTCGCTTTTTCGGTTTGGCATACGACCTTTGAATTCAAGTTACTTGCTTGATCTTGTAGGCTGGTGTCTCCTACATTGAAGCGCTTGAGCCATTTTCTCATGGGAATTAATCCAACAGTACCTGGGCCTTCTATAGCACAAATTTCAACAACTGGTTCCATTTTTTTTCAATAAAACCTAATAACTGCTCTCACGCCAATTTTTGCAACCGTGTTCAGAAAAGAAAAAATGGACAATTAATCTTGACAAATTAATAAGAAATTCTAATTCTACGATAAAATTCTTATATGAAAGTATATTTACACAGTTGGAAGACGTCAATAGAAGGTCACAAACTTATTACCACCATGGTAAGTGTCACATCAAATAAACAAAATATCCCTCATACCATTTTTGTGCCCTTTATAATGACGGTAATGGTAGTTCAAGAATGATAGTTTATGGTACAAGAAATTGAATTCCGTACAAATATGTCCTAAGCTCCCCTGAAAATGGACTAAATTTAGAGAAAATGTTTTCTGACCTTATGGCTGGAGTATTTTAATTGTAGAGCTAGTATTGAACGCATTAAAAAAAGATCAGAGTTTAGTTCCCTCGTTGATTTGATGGCTAAATAATAAACATCGGCTAATATAGAGAATAATTATAGATAATTTTAATTTTGTGTTACGCGCAGTCACCGAAAAAGGTATTATAGGAACATAGCATTTACTTGTTTATTTAACTTCTATTTACGAGCTATACAGCAACCTATGGCCTGAGCCTATTACTTGCAGTCCCTCAGACACGTCATTAGGTAGCTGCCATACCTTGGTATCTGGCTCATAAACGTAAGTTAAATGAAAAAATAAATGCTATGTTCCCGCAACACCATTTTCTAAGACTCTACACGCATTGACCAAGAGCCTTAAATTAAAATTGTATTGACAATACAGAATACCTTAAATGTAAGTTAATGTATTTGATAAATCCTCTTCAAATCGTCGGCTCAGAACTATAAGGTTCTATCTAAAATTATAATCCCATGTAGTTAGAACCTTATAATTCTCAGCCGACGAAATGCCAAATAAGACGTTTACACTTTTGGGGAAAATGATTCCGATTTCTATCAAACAGAAACAATGCAGAGTATTTGCAACATATTACAATAACTTTGTAATTACAATTCTCTCATGATTTCATTTTACAGCAAACTTGAAGCGACCAAATAAACCGTACAACACCCATTAGGTCTTCACATTCAGTAAATAAAGACAGAAGGAAAAGTCATACTTGAGACACTACAGTACTGTAAATTGTGAATTAAATAGAAGTTCAATAAAATAATACAAAGGACTCCGCAAAACCTTATGGAAATCGTATTCCGGTGGAAATGCCTGAAATCGTGATATGTTGTATATCTTATCATCCTGATAAAAAGTCTCCATGGACATAACCACCAATCAATGACCGTTTGGTCACTACGAAGCCACTTTTTTGACAACACTCGAAGAAGGATATTCTTGGATTTCGGTGGAATTGCTTTAAACCGCGAAAGGAGGGGTGTTGATAAATCTTTAGCTTTGCCCCCTTCCATTTTTTCGATTTTTATAATTAATTTTTGTGTGAAAGCTACATGTTTCTAGATGTTTGTTACCGAAAACCAAATCAATGCACTTTGTTTAAGCCATCTAAATGTCTTTATTTTGGGTTTCAAATCATGCATTTACAGCGACAATTGTTTCAGAAATGTAGCTGAATATTTGTCTCTTTACATGTTTCTTTAAATTTGGGAATAGGTGGTAGTCTTACGTGGCCAGGTCAGGTAAATAGGGTGGATGATTCAAGGTTTCACACCCTAACGTATCCAATTTTGGCATTGCAACATTGCTCTTGTGAGGGAATGCGTTGTCGTGAAGGTAGACAACTTTCCAGGGCGTTTTTCCTTCAGCTGAGTGAAGTAGTGAAGTATAGTAAGCCCCGGTAATGGTGTGACCTTGTTGTACATAATCAACACAGATTACCCCACCCTTATCTCCAAAAAACTGGCAAGAAACTTTGCACTTGATTTTCGAACACGAATCAGTTTGGTTTCGGAGAACTACTGTGACGCCATTCTTTTGATTGAATTTTCATCTCTGAATCATACAAATAGATCCATATTTCATTCTACGTGACCAAAAGTTCCACAAAATTATTGCCTTCCTGCCCAAAACGGCTCAAAATCTCTCTCTGAAAGCAAGCACCCTTGAACTCTTTTGATCGGCATGCAAACATTTAAGTACTCACTTGGCCGACAGTTTTGTCATGTGGAGATAATCATGAATAATGACACCAACGTGTTCACTGGAGAAACCTAGGTAATCTGCTATCTTTTTGGCAGAAATTCGTCAATTTGCGATAATCATTTCATGAACTGTTCATTCGGGCACAATCTCTTTGGAGGGTCTCCCAGGGTGGGGTTCGTCTTCAGTGTCAAAATGTGCTGTCCTAAATTTGACAACCCAGTTCTTAACTGTAGCATAGCACGAGTCGTCATTCCCCATTGTTTCTAGCATCTCATTATGCTTTGTAGATTGATGGTTTTTATATATTTGCCCTGGAGGAAGAGGTACTTGATCACGGCTCTGCTCTCAACACTGAACTTAACTAACTGCTAACTGCTAACCGCCATCTCAACTACTCACATGAAAAAAAAAATAGTTCAATTACTACATTGTTTAGTTTTTGGTAACAAACATCTAAAAACATGTAGTTATCAAACAAAAAAGAATTATGAAAGTCGGAAAATGGGAAGGGGGCAAAGCTAAGAACTTATCAGCACCCCCTTTTATGTTGTGCATCTTATCATCCTGAGAAAAAGTCTCCATGGGTGTTTAGTGTTGCACGGCATGTTATTTGAGTTTTGTGTCACCTTTGCCCTGGGTTTGGTATGTGTAATATATAAGAACTGTTGCGCGTCTCGTTTCGAATTAGTTTGTTTAGGTGAGTCTTTTACCATCTCATCGCAGGGCCTTTGATAGTGTAAATCCGATGTTTGAATGTGGGGTGTTTGATGGATGAATTCGTCTCTCCTCTCATTTCGGAGTGCTAGATTAATAGGAATTACCTTGTTGCGCGTGTCATGGGTCGTGATGAATGTGAGCCCCTTCGTCTCTCACTTCTGGATGCTAAAGTCATGAGTTCGCCACATCTCACGTTTGGCTAGTTGAGTAGTGAGTTTCCTCGCAGTTTATTGTACACGAAATAACATGTGCACCATACAATTATGGAGCTTGCTTATAACAGCTTTCTCTGTCCTAATCTGGAAGAACTTCAATTCCGTAGTAAACGTTTCCTTGTGACATTCTATTTTCAACGTCAAGAATGTGATCATGCAGTAGAATTGATGGGTACTTGACGTTATTTTCATACCTATCATCACCTAAATACCACAATACGCTAGCTACGTGCCCACAAGTACCCAATGTTCTGGGCCTTGATTTGCATGTGTAGTGATTGGTGGGGTATCATTTTTCTGTTCAATACCGTATGCAATCCAAATGCAATATCTTGTCTGGCTTCGAAATTGAAAATAGATTCGTAGACGACCAGGTTCGTTGAAATGAATATCTAATTCAGGCACTTATGTTTCATCTCTTTGAAGCTGATGCTGAATGTATGACGAGGCTAGTTTGATCTGATACATTCCAAGAGTGATACTCCGTAAGTATTCTAAAGTCACGTGTGGGAAATCAGGTAGATGGTTTGCTTACAGTTATACCCACTAATATTTTCTGTTGCAGAGATTCAATTACTTTCACACCTGCTTGAACGACGTTAACATCTCGTACTTTCGCCACCATTTATTGAACTATTTTGATGGTAGTATCTTGCATATCAATAGGGGGATAATGTCTGCTGATATTGCTCCGGTAATACGGTAGAAATCACCTAGATGTATAACATACGCAGTTGGAATACTGCCCTGAAAGAATTTGAATATTATTTTTATATCGCCGTTTGTGGATTAAACTATCCATTTAGATTTTGTGACTAAACGGGGTTCATTACTTTGTTCATTGTCAGTTTGAAAGTTGCTTCTGAACACGTACTAGACGAGCTGCCATTTTATGATCAATACCAAGGCGTTCAAGCAAAAGTATTGCATCTCTATACCCTCGATCTACTAGAAAAATGTCATTGTCCTCGAGCCATTCACTTATCTCCCTAATATATTTTTCATCATTCCGAGAATCTGAGAAATACAGTTCTAAAATTGGAAATATGTATCCATTCGGTGCCATAATCAGTGCAGGTTTTAAAAGGTGATGACCCCTATGCACAGATTAAGATTGCTGCATTCTCTGAAGTTACTGCTTCTCTCAATTCGACTATACATTCCGTCAATGTAAGCAATAGCTTTCCGATCGATGGGATCTGGATTATACAATACATTTGCGAAGTCCGTCACATGTCGCTCAATGTATCGTTACCTTGTTATTGCAGTAAACTCGATAAATAATGGAACAAATCGTGTTATTAATGCTCTCCTAACTGCTGAAATTATCCAACTTGTATTTTGCCTCGAAGAGTAATTAAACATTACGAATAAATGTGCATCGGATAATCTTTAACGCAGTATCCTTAATCGGATAATTCTTAATCCTACAAACAAAAATAAGAAGATGTTTTTCGTTATGTATATTTTTCCTATAAATTTCGGATTAGGGTTACGTGAACAAATCACGAAATTATTCTTTTGTTATGAATGTTAACACTTAAAGTCATGAACACTGAAAGTATTTTCATCATTGATCTTTAACTCATAATGATCGTTGACGGCATCTCGAAGACCTTACGAAAGGGGCATTCATTTCGAACTTATTATAACATACGGTTTTCGAACAAATAACAACCCAGGAAGCAACACGGAAACTGATGTAATTGGTCATTTACATGTACAGGATATCATCTGACGTATTCAGGAATATAAATATTTCGAGAAGTAAAGTCTTGCGTTCGAGATTGAATTTACATCGTGTGTTAGTTAACTCGATTACAAATGAAACAAGTGGCACGATTTGTTGAGTTAGTGTGTTTAACATCGCACATATTGGATCGTTTGCTAGTTCCCTGATTTTAATAATAATTGAACCAATATAATGAAGACACACACGCGCACCATTCGCCACATCAACTTGCCTACCAGCTTCTTCGTATCTTCTACTAGCTATCTGTCGTTTAATTATATTACCATCACCAACTAACCTAGTTAGATGATTTAGACGAATCACTCGATTGCAAACTACACACAGGATTTGAGTTCTGTTAGCCACGTTCGTATTCAGTATAAGGTCATTGATCACTTACAGAAAACGATTAGCAAGATAGTTCATAATACCTTTATTGTCCGTCGCTAAACTGTATTTATAGCCTGTTACTCCAGCAATATGTGAATACAGTTTATATTTACAGACTATTTACAAGAAACGTTGTTCGTCTTCTGAGGCACGGTGCATTACCTAGCCGGAAGCAATCCAGCACGATGGCCAGTTTTCACTTTGTGTTTCTTTTAGTATTAATAACTGTGGAAGAACTGCTAATGTTTTTAAACGAGCGCTTGCAAGTGCATAGAGTAGACATACCGAGCCGCCGTTGCTCTGTTGGTAGAGCTTTGGCTCGCAATAGGGAGGTTTTGGTTCAAATCTCTGTCAGGCTATCTTGACTGGGTATTTTCCAGGGTTTTCCTCAGTCCCGCAAGGCGAATGCCGGTGTTGTACCTATACTACAATGGCCCTTCCGCTACCTTCTCCATTGATTTTATCAGGACAGGCAATCCCTAGCAGGACATGCACGTCGACCGATATTGGGCAGATCTCTTTCTACGTCGTTCGATATTTCGATATTTTCCCAATGTTGGCCGATTCATATACATGCTATGTGTATATTGCACTAGCAAAGGATCGTATTAGTTGATAGTAAGTATGATGATTACACCGACGTTTCATATGTAGGCTCGTTTGGCAAATGTGATGGATGCAAGTCTCACGTTAAGGGTACAACAATCCTATGCGAACACTCGTCCGAGTTCCGCTACAGGCACGTTAATGACCCAGGCAATTGTTCAAGTGCTATCAGGGCATTCGTCCGTTAAAAGAACTGAAAAACATAAGTCAGGATGTTTGTAGCAGGGTTTGAACTCGCCTGTCTTCCGAGTGAAAACTTGGCATAACTGCACTCGAGACAGTAGAATCGCGGCAAGCTACGATATTAGCAAGAATTTACATTTACATTTGTTTTGGGGGCAGATTTGCAGCTTTGCCTAAGCCCGTCACGTAAGAGGGATGACGTCCCTCAGCGATTATACAACCCGGGAAAGGGATGCGGAAGGTAGTGGCCAGGACCATTTGCGTATTGGTAAAATCTCGGAATTCACCTGGCGGTACTAAGGAAAACCCTGGAAAGCACTGTCCGGATAGTCGTCCCGGTTGTAATATAGCCTGTACACATTCAGCTATCTTACCAGGATAAAATCATTACCGTCGGAGCTCATTACACCCCTTCAGAATATATCTTTGCAAGTGTTGAACGAAGTGGTCTCATAGTGGTCAAATGGTCAGTGATTGGTGACTCTGCCCATGGAAACTTTTTCTCAGGATGACAAGATCAGGGTTTCAGACAATTCCACCGAAATCTAATTTCCATAAGATTTGTGCGAGGTCCTTTAGCACTTGGTTTCTCTTGCACAGCTGAAATGTGAGACAAATGAAATATAACTAATCCAATGAAACGTGTTAGTTTTACATTACATAGTAATATACCATTGATAATCCATTGGAGAAAAAAATCATAAACGCGACTTTTAGTAAAATGATGATAAAAGGGCCAAGCATTTTTCACTAGGACCGGGTTTCGAATGTTCTATGAGAACAAAACATTTTAAACACAAAATAAATACATATCTTTTATAATTTAAGTACATAAATATCCAGTCTATTATTATTATTATTATTATTATTATTATTATTATTATTATTATTATTATTAATGTTATATAGAAAACTAGAAAGGTAAAATTTGAGCATTGAAGTTATTTCTGAAGCAAAAACATTTTTAATGGATAACGTTTGCAATCATCTAAGTAGCAACGCCGGAGGCGCTTACAGATGAGCCCCCTCCCCCTGCTTGTGGTGATCGGTGGCCAGTCACCTGAATGAAAATGTTATTGACAAGTTTGGAATTTGATTGAGATTTCAGTGATTGCCCGAGGCACCTAAATTCTTGCAAGTCAATGAAGACAGGTTTCAATACAGGGTTGTAATTTATTTTAGACTTAATGAATGGGGCCCATCTTAAAGGGATAAACCAGAGCCTTTCAACAGTAGAAGGCCAGAGTAATGACAAATGACAACATTGCCCAGACGGCTGACTGAGCGTGTATCATGGCTTGTTTTTAAATAACTTTGTAGGAGGTATGTTCAAATTATCGCTGATATTTTTGGTTTTAAATGTTGGTCGAATAACGTTGGAGACTTAAGTAGAAGAGGATCAATTGGAGGGACGTAATATATTTAAATTAAAAAAAATAAGCTTGGATATTTATAATGAGATGAGCTATGAAAGACGAGCATGTGTTGGCCCTATGATTTCTTTCAGATGCAGAAATATGTTTTCGGATATATTTTTGTTGCAAAGTTTGATATGTAGAACTATGAGCAATTAAATCTACTATTTACGTAGGTAGCTTTAATTTTACGAGACGTATGTCTGTAAATTTACGAGGCGCATTCATAGGAGTAACAAATAACTGTATATGCTTTGTACAATGGCCCGAATTAAATTTGCATGTCCTTTATGTAAGAAATATTAATCTATTATGAGCCAAGAAATTAACACTTAATTTTATAGTCTACAAGGAAGTTTCCTACGAAAGGGCCTTTTGAAATACGTCTCGCAAACTCCACCGGAAAAGGCTAACTGTGGACGTTCTTACTATGTATTCAAAATTTTAGCTGAACTCCATTTCTAGACGAGTACACAAATGAAATGTTTGAGAGAGGTTCTTTTTACCTAGGTAGAGTGATAAAAGATTTCAGTGTTATGTAAATAATGTCTAAATAAGGTAATAAACACATCTGTAAAGAGTTGAGTTAGTAAGTATAAAAATACGTAGGCGGACCAGAGATCTATAACCTTCTCGCACTCGCCTTGTTCCAATTAATCAAACTTCAGAATGTTACAAAATAGATGGAAATCCAGTGACACGGTTCCTATACTCAACTTCTTACTTTTTTTTTTACATTTACTATCGTTAGGTTCAGTATGCTACGTAATTGAACTTAGATTGCATCAGATATAAAAAGGAGTGCAAGGGACGTCAAACGGTTACAATGGAGCAGCTCCCACGATAAAACATACGTAGTAATTATGATAAAAAATAGTAAATAACATGAAAAGTGTGACTGTTAGTAGGTGTTTCCAAGATGTCATCAATTTGAGGAACTATTTTCTTTGACTGTCTCTTTCGTAACTTTTAACCTTGTAAAATAATCAACATCATTCCAATTTTTTAAAATTTGTTAGGATGTCTCCGAAATGTTGGAATGCGGCTCGAATTTAAGTATTTAAACACATTTTATCATCCTTCTCGTACGAAGAGGATGAAACTGAAATCACATGCCACATATTTCGAGAAAGGTTTACAATTTAAGTGGCGATTTATTAGAACCCATTTATAAGTTTCCAGTCATAGTTAACATACCAGACGACGTACTATATTAGCGGCAGGCTTCACATGATGCTGCGTTGTCACATAGTACCCTCTGACATTCTACTGTAGAAAGCTCTGGATAGAGCCAAATATGTATCACCTTTTCTATTTTGGCATCAATGAGTCAGTCATACGTTAATTCCGGTACTGGAAAACATTTTTGAATTAAAAATTTGCATTTTGGATCTTTTTTCTATTTTTAATCAGATGAATAAACAACGAACACCAATATTCAGGGAACTCTAAACTAGAGTGGGCCGATTTTTTTTTCTTCAGATATTGGGGTTCGACTTGTCATCAAAAGTTGTGCATTGGTATTAAATAAAGCTATGTTAAATATGGCCGTCCAAAAAGGAATATTTAACCGGGCCCTATGACCTAATTGCTTTTTGCAAAACAAGGAATAAAAATATTATCCAGTTTCCACATTTTGGAGTTCGAGTAGTTATGAAAAGTTGTGCATTAGTACGAAATTTAACCATGTTAAATGTGGCCTTCTTGGCCGCCAAGCCTTTTGGGCCGTTTTCAAACTAAAATTATCAAGGACTCCAGGGCCCGGCTAAATATCTTTTGATCTGGCTGTTTATCAGCGAACAAATATAACATAACATTCTACAACTTTTGCACGCTACTCAAACTCAAATTTCTAAAAACAAATCGGCCCTTTTCAAAATTATCATTTTCTCTGGTCCCCGTAACCCCGGAAAATATTTTTTTGATCCGGCTGTGTTTGGGGCGATCAAACATAACATAACATTCCATAACTTTTGCACGGTTCTCAAACACAGCTTTGTAACATTTTTTCGGGACCCCCAAAACAGCTTTTTTTTTTTTATTTAGAAATTTGAGTTTTAGTAGCGTGCAAAAGTTGTAGAATGTTACGTTATGTTTGTTCGTCGAAACACAGCCGGATTGAAAAATATCTAGTCGAGTGCCGGTGCCCGCGAAAATTTTAGTTTGAAAACGGTTAAAAAGATTTGACGGTTAAGAAGGGCCACATTTGACATGGCTAAATTTCGTACGAATGCACAACTTTTCATAACTATTCGAACCCCAAAATGTGGAAAATCGTATCATACTTTTATTCTTTGTTTTGCAAAAAACGAGAGGGACATTTATAGGTCCAAGGGCCCGGTTACATATTGTATGAGGACGGCCATATTTAGGATGGCTTTATTTGGTACCAATGCACAACTTTTGATTACAACTCGATTCCCAATATCTGAAAAAAAATCGGCCTACCCTACTCCACATCGTACACTGGCACAAAAACTCAGACTTGTGTCATTCACGGTACCATCAAAAGAAAGTTAAATCCAAAGCTTCCCTGTATATGAAGTTACTTCCGTTGACGGAATTAAATTACCAGCAATGCCGCGTTTAGAAATTTATCAAAATTCCTCACATTTCGTCATAATTCTAGTGCAATCACTTATAAAGAATATGATTACGTGTGTTTGTACAGAAAACATTACAAACTCATTATTCTTTCAGTTTTTTTTAACAATCTAACATAATAGATCATCACTTATACAAGTTCTGCTACTTTTAACACAACCACCTGTGGCATCAGCAACCGTTTTCTCCATCAGTGAAACAAATGGGTTCCCATATCACCATGACAGCTCACTTCTCCTTCTTCATCGTTATTTTGCTTTCTTTCCTACTTTCTTTTAAATCGCGCTACCCAAAGACGTAAAGCGTCTCACTCCCTCACGAACCCTCACCTACCCTCACAAACGAGAAGCTCCAAAACACTTTTAAGTGTTTTCGAAATAGCTTCAAATAAACGTAAGCTTAAGAGTACTTTAAACCCACAAGCTATGACACAGAAACAGTTAAAAAAGAAATGGTCGATGAATACCAATTTCGCGACGACCGCCTGTTGCAGACTTCTCACAAATATTACTTACTGTCTGACACGTAGTTCCAACGACGCTCGCCTAGAGAGCAGCACACCACAGTGATATTTTTCCTTTAAACGGAAAGCATGTTTTTAAAGCGGAAAAAGATTCAAAGTGTAAATTAGATCACACTGAGCTCGAAATTAAAGATTATTTCTCTTCATCTCAAATTCAATTTCGTCGAAACTTGACGTAAAACGCTAAACATAGTACCGCGGAAAAGTATAGATATGTTAAAGGAGATGTTTCCATTAAGTAAATTCTATCGGCGATGTTTCTTATTGCTTTCTACGATCACACAAGGACTTATTGCAAATGAAATGCAGTATCACGAAGTTCTTTTAAACTTATTATTATTTAAAACTCATAAGTAAAATAAATTTTAAACAGAACGTTGACAGACTTCAAGAGGATATAATACAAATTGAAAATTGCTGCAATGCAAGAAAATGAAAGTAGACACCGCCAAAACTAATTACTCGTGTTTTACAACTAAAACGAATTATATTGTTAGCAGGTATTATATAAACAGTAAACGTATCACAAAAGTAGAAATATGCAATATCTTGATATACCCTTTGATAATAAATTAAAATTTAATGAACATTTAATTCTTATAACTATGGAAGCGAGAAAACTTATTGGTTATATCTTTAATCAATAGGCGGAACTAAAAAACCTACAGAGATTTGTAATCGTATATATAAATTTTTGCTAAGATCAAAACTCGAATATGCCTCCATAATCTGGTACCCTACTACGAAAACGACTAAAGATATAGTAGAAGCTCTCCAAAAATGTTTTATTAGATTTTTATGTTTCAAGTTCAAACTAAGATCTTATTTTTATACCTATAGGTATTGGTGCAATTATTTAAAGTAAGAACCTTTGAACAAAAAACAAGCAATATAGCCAAGCAGTAATCATTTCCAAAATGCTAACACGGAGACTGCACGAAGTGTCAGAGCCCGATTTGGATTAAACTTAGTACATACATACGGGGCAGCAGTGTATTAACATGTAAGTATATTCTAGCTGCTTTAATAGCGTCTGCTACGAATTGTGAGTCCGAGAAGAAATGAGACAATGCAGAATGTGATGCACACGTAAAGGAGGCAATGTCTTTATGCGTCATCTACTCTATATTCCAAACGGTCAAATAACATGAACATGAATCTCTTTCATATGTTAGTGTGTATTAGAAACCAACTAGGAGCGGTTGGTGTACAAATGATATCGCTTTGCAGGGCAACTGTTCAAGAACAGAAATTGGTAATCTCGATCATGCAAATTCTACTTGCATATACTGTATCTGCAATAATATTGTGGATGGATTTCATACGAAGTAAATAAGCCACTGGAATTTTTTTTTATTTAAGGACCCCCCTGCCACCCCTACCTCTTTGCTCTCTTAGCACAGCTTTGTTTCGAGCGCCTGAGGGGCGCAGCGAATCTAAAAGGGATTCTCCACAGAGCTAGGGTAGGCCATCCCCCAAGTGGTCTCCCTGTCTCGACCCCTTCTCGGCGTCGAGACACGGAGTCCGTAGGACCTGAAATTGCATAGATTTGAACTGGTATCCAAAAAAAAGATAAAAAAAAAGAAAAGAGTATAGGAGGACTGAGGGGGGATATTTCTGTAGCCCAGTTCCCGATGGATAAACCTGGGCCCTATTTCCGCGAGTTGGGGGGAAAGTTACTATTTATTTTTTCTACTAGCAATGCATACATTATTTTACATATACAAGTGACTTGAGCCATACAAACCTCAGTTATTTATTCATTTATATCTGTTTGTGACATTATTATTTAAATTTTTATTATTGTCATTTAGTTCTTATTTATTATTTGTGCATAACTCTGATTTGATTTATGAGAGTTTTAGATTTGTCTGTTTTTTCTCTTTCATTCATTCATACTTTACTGTTTATTATCTTTATTATTAGTATTTTAACACGATTGGAACTCCTATTTTGTATCCGTTCTCTAGTTGAGCTTAGAGAGTTTCTACTTTACATTATTTGTCTTTCTTTTTCTAATTCTAATCTTTACTCAATTACCTAATCTATACTACTTGTAACTATCTTTATCCCAGCAAACTATATGTCCCCTAGTATCACTAACTGAATATTTTATAGAAAACACATAAAGTCATATTCATTCCTCCATTCATACTACCATTCATTCTGTACGCGGCTCCAAGCCGGTCGAGTTGATTCAGGGCCCCGGGCAGCGGGATTTCTCCTCCAGATCCATGGATCGGGGCTGGTTCCGGGAACTCCTCCTCTTCTCTCTTCCAGACTCGCCGCGCCCATCACCTCACATCACACGCATTTTCTCACTTTCACTCGTGCACTCGCTGCATTATATTTCTTCGGCAGTTTTTAAGTTCCTGCCATCCAGAGCTGGAGCGCTGTCCTGACTACAAGTCGGCAGCAACTCTGGGAGCGAACAAAAGGTTTTATCTTCGATCATACGTACAACATCGTGAGCGCTCTGTTATTATTAGTTTTAGGTATTTCTGTCTTCTAGGAAATGGGTACGCGATTGCCACGACCGTGGAGAAGATCTAAAATCCACAAAGTTAGCATGACATCATTCAACCATTACTTTAGACTGAAATATCCCTCTTACACTCACACTCGCCATGCATACATAATACCCGATTCATCACCAACGAATACACAATCGACCGACCGAACGAACGAGCGAGCGAACGATCGAGCGGACGAACACATGGTTACACGGACACAAGGAATCTAGTCTATATACATTTGCTTGAGTTTGTTGCTCAGTAGTGTAATTCGTAGAATTATTTATTGTTTCGGTTTTATTGCCTATTAATATATCTCATTTTATATATATATGCGAAATCCTCGCCGCGAGTAGATCCAGAGAGTTCCTAGTTTCCTTATTTTCCATTATGTCTCGTACTGTTGTGTCTTGTAATTCCAGTCTTAAATCAACTATTTATTGTATAATTGTTCCTTCGTTATTTACTTGGTTTTCCGGGCACTCGAGGACCACATGTTCCGGGGTCGCCCCAAGGCCACACACGCACATCGGGGAGTCAACTCGTTCGAATTCATATAATTTGCTTCGGTACGGCCCATGGCCACTCAAAAAATGTACAGCGCCTCTGCTCGGGTTCCATCCTCTCCATTGCAGTCGGTTGTGTATATTTTCTATTATTCCATATAATCTTCTAGATTTTCTACTTCTTTCCCAGAGGTCTTGCCATTTAGATATAACAATTTCTTCTATGTCCTCCTTTTTGTTTGGCAAGGTTCCTAAGATTTCCGTAGCTCTTATTATATTGTTTTTCTTCATCCAATACAAAGCAACAGACTTGATGTTCTCCAAATGCAGAGGCGCTATTCCTAATATTATGTTTAGTGCCACCCCAGGTGTAGTTCGATATGCGCCGGACATTCTTATTAATACAGATCTTTGCGCGCTATCCAGTTTATCTGCTAAACTCTTATTTTCTGTCAGCCTGTGTGCCTACACACTAGATCCATACGTGCCGATTGAATTAATAATTTGGTTATGATATAATTTGATATGTTTTATAGGCAGCCCGAATCTTGTTGTAGCTATTGACATTAAGTGAAGCCACTGGAATGTGTAGAATAGAATTTTTGTCCTATATGTGGAAGGTGACCTCGAAGACAGTGATAATTCTGACGACGAACGCAACGATTTCGGTTGCCAACCATCCGCAAAACAACTAAAGGAACAGAAAAGAATTTCATTGGAAGATAAATTGAACGATGTTGAACTCTGGCATAACGTAAAGAAAGGTATCATTCTCAACAGTACAAAAACTGTATCGGTATGTTAATATTGAAAGTACTTGTGCAGGTAGGGTTTGAGTTAGGTAGAGTGCTCACCAGAAGCGAAGCCCTCTGTGTAAGCGAGGTTGTCCCAGAAACGAAGCCTTATGTGGACGAAGGGAGAGAGTAATTAGGTAGAGCACACACCAGAAGCGAAGCCCTCTGTGTGTGCAAGATGATACCAGAAGCGAAGCCCTCTGTGGACAGGTGAAGGAAGAGGAGTGTGACCACCCAAGAGTAAGTGATACTCAGTAGTCCGTGCTGCTGGTTTGTATAGGTGAATGTAGGAGAGGTTCTCCATGCTTCTCCCCCATCGATTCCAGCTCCCTCTATCTCTTGATGTCAGCTCCATCTGGTGTTTTGGTGCGGAGTTGTCTGTCGTCTGCCACTGTTTATGTTACTCATTTGTTCGTTTTGATTAGCTATTTACATACATAAACACTGTCAGTTCACTTACGTAATATGCGCGTTTCTGCGAACACACGGGATATTGCAATATATTATTGTGCTTGATTCCGTGTTCTTTCACCGAGAATGTATACTTCAATGTCTCGTCTATCCAACGGTGTGTTGAAATCGCCTTTATTGCAATTATAACAGAAGTTATAAGTCAATTAACGTCGAAAAGTGTTTTCTAAATGTCAGTGTGTGACGCGTGGAATCGCTCTATACGGGATTTCCCGTATTTTGAGGTGAGAGATGCTGTCCCGTTTTAACAACATATGGGACGCCTTTTTCCCGTATTTGAAAATTTCGCTTTTGCCGTGACTACAACTATGCATTTACGAACTCTACTAAATGTGGCTTCCTTAGCTGGCTGCGTTGCATGCTTCCATCAGCATCACTAGAGTCAATTCGTGACGTGATGCTGGAAGCAGTATTCAGAACTATGATGTAAACCCAAAATGGGTGATCTTTTCCCTTCGCTAAAGTTAATTTAGATTCTGTATCAAATATATTGATGTTAATATCTTCGTTCTGATCATTCCTGATTCAAACGCATTTGTTGAGAGAGTTATCAATTCAATTGTTAAGAACAAAAAGAAGAGATGATGGGAATAAATGTTCAGCAACTGCGATAATCAAACATTCAAGTTCCATTTAATTGATGATAGTTGTCAGGAATTTTGTGAATGACTTAATTAAGGGAGATGCAGTATTACTTGGAAGTGATCAAAGTTAAATAAAATTATACGGCAGGAATTGCATAACCATCAGGATGATTAAAATTTCCTTCAATTAACTGTCATGACATGTTCCGTATTGATACTCTAAAAACCTGGAAACCGTACCGACAACGCTTGATGAACAGAATATTAGGAATTAGGATTCATACATGTGCAGTGGAATCTGGTACAACAGACATACTTTGTACGGTATGTCTTGATTTGGACTACCGCACAGTGGGCTGAAATTCCAAACACCTGGTCAAAATATGAAAACATTATTCAATTTGCATGATATTATGTATATATATAGATTTTCGAGGTCGCTGATAACGATTATGAAGCCAAAATTCAAAAATTCAAAATGGTGAGCAATTTTGTTTTCGAAATTCTCTAAATAGACTGAAAATTAGTTTCATTATATTTTCGAGGTTGCTGATAATTATTATGAAGTCAAAATTCAAAATTACAGATACAATATGGAGGGCAAATTCCTAGGTATAATTTCCAGATTTGGCCAATCGACCAAAGTATATTTTTACTTGTTAACAGGTATAATTCCCTGGGGTAGCTGTTACCCCATGCGTTAAATCACAGATTAAATAACTTTGTATGATCTTATTTATTTACATTATTTATTTTTCATTCTGAATAAGTTATAACTATCCTTCTTGGAATTCTGGACATCTAATGCAAAACACGTGCATAAATCCTGCAAGGGCAGCTGGTATTTGTGAATACCGTTAAATTATAGTATTGAGTGTGTCGTAAAATCAATATGTTCACGGAATTCTGCGTAATTCATAATTGTTTCTCTACATTTGTCAAAAATTTTGTTTCTAATTTTATCTTTTTTGGTGAATTTCAACGATAATTTGTGATAATTTTAACTCTTTTTATCTTTAATTAGTTCAATTATAAATCTAGGTACCTTCATCTATTTCTTCCATTTTAAAAATTCAAAAATAAGTTGAAAAAATAATAAAATTATGATACTTTACAGGTTCACATTAACCACATCTGAACCGGTCAAACGGCACTTTTCAAATGACTACATCTTCCGCAGGTATAACAAAAGAGACTACATCTTCCGCAGGTATAACAAAGGGGCATATGTTTAAACAGAATTCGATACTGCAAACATTCTAGTATTCGACCTAAGACCTAAAGATTATCAAATCGAAACTTTATTTTTTGACTTTTGGCCAGCTTTTTGGGATTTCAGCCCACTGTGTACCGTTTCAGTGTCATCCACGTGACCAAAAGAAATGAGATTTTCAAGGTATGCAAAGCAATTGAACTTTCTTCTTCATACTATGAGAATATAAATGCTTTATCTCAATAAACCTAGAAGTTATAGTCATTTGTAATTGGATAAATCTGTTTGAGTTCCCTTATATTGCCTCCTGAACTGAACAGTTCAGTTCGTTTGTTATGAAGTACAAATCAAACTAGTTGATTAATTCTTAGAATTAAGTATTCACATTCAAAATTGTACTTTCTTTTTTTTTCAATGAACATTGAAACGGCCTCGATGACTGACAGAAAATTGTACGTTATGTAATTTAACGAATAAAAAACAATATTTTCAATACATCGCTGAATCCGTCTCTTTCAGCGCACGCTAGGCTATCCTGAGTCGAACAAAAACTGAGTGAATGCTTTCTTAAGAAGTACGCATTCTAGGCGACGTGATCGCATGATTTTGAAGAGGGTTGACAGTTGTTTTTATTGCCGCTTTCTTTTTGCCATGACATAGGAGGAACTGAGCAAGGAAGAAAAGTCAAGTATTTAATTTATCTTTGCTTAGAAGATTGGTTTTGAAATATTTTCCATGAAGTAAGATTGATTAATACCGAGTGGCAAACGTCTTTGGCTTTTGTTCATTCCATTTTATGCGATTATGTTAACTTCATGACAGAGGCGATTGCCTCGTGGAGCAAAGCCAAAGGTGTCTGTCTCTCTTGGCCGGTTTCACCGACCTTCCTTAAATTTCGGTTAAGGGCGCGTTCGTTAATGCTTACATAAATATTTAAGCGTCCTTTAAGTTTTTTCCATTGCATCAACATTTAACGCAACGATTTAAGGTTCCCTTAACAAACGAAAAGTTAAAAAAAAATGTATTCTTGAATGTGTAATTTCTCATACATGCTATTCTATTTTCAAGAATTGCTATTGTTTGATTCGCGAGATTGGCCACAAATAAATGACAATCACAGTGCGTTAAGTAGAAAGTAAACAAATTCGGCCTAATTTCCCGCGTGTATATTATTTGTTGTACTGTATTTAGAGCGCCTACAAATGAATGCTTATAATTCAGTTAAATATTGTACCTTAGAATGTATAAACGTTTCTTATCTATCTCCTCTGTTGCCAGAAAGTAAGTGTCAGTGTAGAGTATCCATACTTGTAATAGACTAGTCGCCAGTGGTTGACCAATAAGGGAAATAAACGGTAATAATATTTATATTCGATACAGTAGTAAACAAAATACGTTTTATACTTCCGTAAGGTTTAATAGTGTAATCCGCAAACGCTGTGCAATCATAAAATGCATTGTCACCCACTAAAATCACTTAAATGTGTAAAGTGAATCTGGAAGAGAGCAGAGCGCACAATAAAAAGACTGAGCTACAACTAATACATGATATACGTGCATATACTAGAAGCTACGGCACAATGAAGTAATTAATTATTTTATCCCTTCGTTGTTCAAGGAACAATCTATAGTAAATAGAATGAATGATTTACACTGGAACAATCGTCGTTCACAATTTGTTGTTATTTACAACTGGTCACCTACTCGTGCAACTTCACCTTCAGCAATAAATTTTTGTCTTGTAAAATGAAACAAATGCGAGTTCTTTGACTTTTTCTGCACTGTCTCAGGCTTTGTATATTATTATATTATATAAGTATTTTTATATCATTATGTAAACGTCAGTTCTTGTTTACACTTGAAATGTTCCTTATTTAATCAACCATTGGTGCGATCACCTTATATAGTTTCGACACCGTGAAAATAGACGCAGATGAAGCTAAAAAACACATTCCTCGAGTATTTTGATACGGATTGTTTTAATTCTTTCGTCTTTTATTCCACAGAGCCGATCAAATTACCTTCTGTTCATTCTTTTTTATTGTTTACTAAGCTACAGTGGATTAGGTTATTGTACATAACCCCTTTTTAACTGTTTACAAGTAAAGCTACAGTGGCAGTATCGGCTCTGCGGAACTTCACCCATTCTTTCCCTTCCTAGCTTACCTACTTACGTAATTAGTTAAGAAATTCTTTATATTAGCTACTTCTGTTATATGGTGGGTGAATGTACTTCCAGTATAATTATTTTGGATGCATTCAATGCAAAGAGTGATAAAAATCAAGTGGAAAGGGCATGAAAGCAAGGTCATATTTTCACAGGCGCATGTGTGTTGGTGTACTCACATCACTCTTTGATTTTATATTACATTCTTCTGCATTGTACAGAACCGAAGTAATGCAAATAACTATGTTAGAAATGAGTAGTTCAATGCCATATAAGAGAAGTAACTTACAGAAAGAATTACAATTAATTGCAATGTTCTCTTTATTCCGATAAATACAGACTCGTTTTGCTAGATTTGGCTTGTGATCTATTTAAAAATGAACATGAATTAAGTTTTGTCTGTAGTTAAGGAAGTGCATTCAACGGAATAGTAAAGCATCTCAATGCTCTATGTACACATGAGCGTATTATGTTTGCAGTTCTATTGTGCAAGACAATGTGAAAATCTATAGCTGATTACATCCACAATGGAATCACCTTATAAATAGTGTACAAGGGAGTTGTGCACTACGAAAAGTTCTACTTATTGATTGCTTGTCCTTAACTATTCCTGGCGGCTATACTCCGAATGTTATGAGTAACTTTGACTAGGTGTAAGTCGTGTTCATGTGGAAAGTCACGGTTATATAACTAGTAATAGTCACTGCAACCCCAGAGTTCAAAATAAACAAATGAATTGCCCACCCCTTTCTGAAAGTTTTGTAAATTGTATATATGCACGTGCATTACTGGAAAGTGTTCTACCAAGAATATTTAAAAGGAATTATGGGAACCGCTAAGGATACATACTCGAAGGAATAGTAAAGTGACGATATCAGACATTCCCGACATCAATCTTATATATCAGAGTTCAAATTGCCTTTCACATTAGCAAACTATAATCTACTGTGTTATTTACACATTATACACTGCACACAAATATGTTGCCTGTAAAATTTCTCAAAGAATGCATCTTCTTAAGTATTTCTTGTATAAACATTATCGACCATCATATTTACATTGCTAGGTAAGAAAGCAACGTTATTTCCGAAAGTACAAGGATACGTATTTAGGAAAATATAAATCATACACTATAATCAGAATAGTTGTCCGCCATATTCCTACGTAATTTAAGGTCGCGTTAAACAGTTAAGGGAGGAAAATCGCGTCCTTAAGTTAAGGGCGAGTTTGAGGAGCTGTTAAACTCGAGGGAGGTTGGTGAAACACTCTAGCGCTGTGAGGGAGCGTTAAATGGACTTAACGCTTCCTTAACATTTAAGGAAGGTCGGTGAAACCGGCCATCTCTCTTTTTAATCCCTTTCTTTCTCTCTGTCTCTCTCTCTCTCTCTCTTTTTCTCCTCTTTCTCTCTCTCTCTCGTTTCAGGCAGGAACAATGAAAGCAATTTTGAGAATTACTTTTACTTACACGTTATTAGAAGAATGAAATTCCAAGAAGTGATATCTGTCAACTCTCTGAAATTACTATATTTATGGGAGGTAAGAGAACAAATCTCCTAATGTACCTTCAGTTATTGCCTCAGGGAACTATCTGTTTCTAGATATTCGGGGAGACAAGCGTAACCAGAATTTAAATTTCAGTTGATTTTCACTGCTAGTTGCAATATCATAAGCATGTTTGGCACGGAGAGATTTATAGTAGAACTTGGGAACAAGAAGTACTTGTGGAAAATAAGTAGCAGTGAATAGGCCCTATATGATATATGTATTGTGATATATCATATCTTTCCTAAAGATCTAATTTTGTTATTTATTTGGTCACATAAGTGAGATATTTAGTTGATTTCGAATTTCAATTTTATTTAAGACCCTTAGGCATCTAAGACTCAGGCTGGAAAAGGGGAGGGAAAATGTCGTCCAGTTCCTAAGTTGAAAGTACAATCCCGTAATTGCCTAGTCTAACTGAGGGAAAAAACGAAAAAAAACTTAAGTCAGGAAGGTTATTTCCGGCAATTTGGCCAATCCCCTAGTAAATGAGTGTGCGGCTCGAACTCATGAGAATAGCAAGTGAAGAACATAGGAAAAGAATGTGTTTTGTGCATTTTATCAACATTTCAGGAGGGCGTTTGAAAGTTCATTATTAACATTACGTAAACCAGACCATCGAATAAAGATTTACTGTTAAGAGCCGAACTTGGCATATTATGTTCTTATACTGCAATGTTCCATGTATCTACTCACACGCGCATATTATGTAAACAGAACAGTGTTTATAAACATACATATGACATGTGATGAACCCAAACAAACAGTGAAGTGATATATAAACATTAGCAGACCACAAGAACAAACTCAGCATGGACGCAACAGATGGAGTTGCTATCAACATGCAGAGGGAGTTTGAGTCGTCGAAGGAGGGACTTGGAGGACCGCCCCCAAAAGAAGACTATAAAACTACGATGCACCAGCTTTAGAGTATCACTTACTCCTGTGTGTTTAACTCCTCTCCTTTTACCTGTTCACAGAAGGCATCGCTTCTGGAACACCCTGATACAAAGAAGGCATCACTTCTGGTATCATCCCTACATATACAGAAGGCATCGCTTCTGGTATGTACTCTGCCTAAATGCACCTTAATGTACACAGAAAGCATCGCTTCTGGTACATCCTAGACACACAGAAGGCAACGCTTCCGATGTATTCCTTACGTGCACAGAAGGTATCGCTTCTGGCACGACACTTCATCCTAGACCCCTCTTTGGAGAAGACACTCAAAGAAGAACACGTCTTCATTCATCTATTTTCTGTAATTAATTTCCTACGGGACGCTCTATTTAACAGCCTGTAAAGTTATCTCCCTTTTGTAATAAAATTGTTTATGGGCTAAAATACAAACCCCGAGTATCTATCAGTTCTACCTCAGGTACTCTACAAGAGAACCACTAGAACATTACGATATGATAATTTGTTAGAAAAACCCATCAAACAGCAAACAGATGGCAGTCTTATCTCATTTAGCATCTTGTAAGGTGTATGGTTTTTCTGATCTAGCATGTTTCGGTGCAGGAAGTTTCGGTGCGGCAAGTTTTGGTGCAGGAAGTTACGTTCCACGAAACATTCGGTGCAAAAGTTACTGGTGAATGTGTTTTCCCATAACATTGATAAATTAGTAAAAGAGCGAAGTTAAAATGAATGAAATGTTTACTTGCTATATTATTACAATCAGTGACGTATTTAGGGAATGGGTTCGGGGAGTCCAGACCCCCTCCCAAAATTGAGAGTTTCAGTCAGAATTATTACTTTTCAAAGCAAAAGTAATTATTCCTAATAGCTAAAAAAATACTAGTAGAAAAGTAGCAACAATACATGTTTAGTTGCTATAATAATATAGTTGTTAAAACTTCAGCGGTAGATTTTCAAATAGATTAATAATTACTGACCAGTCCTTACTTAAAAACAGAAATAAAAATATGCAACTGAAGTCTTTTGGATTTATAAAATGTTGACACCGGAAGTTGTGTCTTTCTCTCTTACCTGGAGAATGTACCATCTATAATTTTTGAGACAGGAAATTTTAACACTTGCTTCTGGTACTAGATACTCCATTCCTTTACCGGATAACGTTGCTATTGAAACAAAGATTAGTAAGTAATCATTATTGCAGAGCAAAACTAAAATGATTACCAACCGTCTTAATATTGAATAAATTTTACATACATTTCACCACGTCTGATTAAAATGGGAATATTTTTGCGCTCTTTAGGTGGCGGGACACGAGACCGAGAAGTATGAGCTAGACATATTAGTGATACAAGAAGTTCGGTGGGAGGGTCAATATAGCATCCGACAGGGCAAGTACACTTTCTACTACGAGGGAACAAAGTCCAACGATTTCGGAACAGGATTCCTCATTAAGAACAGATCCTTCAGGTGGTTCAGAATATAGAGTTCGTAAACGAAAGAGGATCGTACGTTACGATACGTACTCGATGGGGCAACACGGTTTTATTAAAAGTCTATGCTCCGACCGAGGTGGCTACTGATAACGACAAAAATATATTCTACGATGAGCTAGAAAGGCTGTCTGACCGAATACCGAAGTATTCGAAAATTATGTTGGGTGATTTCAATGCAAAGGTAGGGAGGGAAGAAAAATATAGACCTACTATAGGCAAATACAGCCTTCACGAAAAGACCAACAACAATGGAGAAATACTGATAACTTTCGCGATTTCGATAAAAGCTACTTGTAAAGAGCACCTACTTTGAACACAAAGACATACAGAAATACACATGGGTATCTCCGGACGGCAAAACTCTCAACTAAATCGTTCATGTATTAGTAGATAGACGAAGACACACCAACATAATGAATGTTAGGTCGTACAGAGGAGCGGAAGGTGACTCCGACCATCAATTAGTGATCCCAAAGGTAAGGGAAAAGTTACGCATGGCGAACAGAGAAAGTAAGGGGTCAAAACATCTGAAATACGAAGTGAAACGATTAAATAATCCGAGCATAAAAGCAGATTACCAATTCGAACTCTCAAATAGCTTCGAAATCCTAGCTAACTCGAGTAATAATAAATATGATATTAGTAATGAAATTGATGTGAGAAAGATGTGGGTAGCAATTTGCGAAACAATTAAGAGCGCAGCGAAGAAACGTGTAGGTGAGAAGAAACAACAGAAAAACAAACCTTGGTTTGATGAAGAATGTCTTAAGCTTCATGAGGAACGAAAACAAGCAAGCAACGATGGCAAAGTAATAAAAGCGAAGCAAATACCAACCACTACAATAACGCGAAACAAAACGCCACACTTGGGTTCAGAAACAAAAAGCGAGAATATCTTATGCAGAAGATTCAGGAGATAGTGGAAAACAGCAACACAAATAACATACGAGATCTACACAAAGGGGTAAGGTCGTTAAGGTCCCGAAATTTCTTGACAAATAAATTCTCTGTCTTCACGAAGTGTCTTCAATCTACTCGGCAGAAGAATTTCGATCAATGTCAGAAGCTGTTGGCTTGTTCGATTTTAACTTTCAAAATAGCTTGGAGAAAAAGGTTCGTGAATCTTCAAAGTTTATAAAATTGATATTAACAATACCAATAACAGTGACACAAATTTCTAGTCACGAAAAATTGTGACAAAATATCAAATTCTATTCTCAATATTATAGCTACGACATTTTTCTAAGTTTTCTCGAAATTGTAACTAATTCATTTAACGTCCCTTTATTTGAAAATCTGGTCACTTCTTTTGTGTCTATGTTACATAATTACACTCATCGTTGATTGATTGTGACCAAATCCTCTCTCACATAGTGAAAGTCCAGGCCCGCAACCAGGGGGTGGGCTGAGCCCCTGTAAATTTTCCTTGCCCCAATACATATATTTAATTTTATGTATGTTTCGTAAGCCGAAGGATAGTTTTTTTTGACCCCTTACTCTTTGTGGCTGGCGGCGGTACAGAGTGCAACACCCAGTGAAGGCAACCACCGGCTGCCTCTGTGATGTTATTATTTAAAGTAATTTATATAGTAATTAATACCTTTAAGTAACTAACATATTACTTAGAACTTCTTCCGCGGTAGAGAGAGAGAGAGAGAGAGAGCAGAAACCGAAAGCTTCTGGTTAGTTTCAGTCTGCTGGGAGGCTCCAGGAAGGAAACTGCAGATGCAAAGCATTGTATTTCTCATGAACTATTAATCGGAGAGACTGAAGAGAAAGTTAGTTGAATCCCTTGTTAATTCCTCGTCTGCTAAATCACGAGCTTAAGCTAATGGACTTCATCGGAATAATGGTTGAGGGGAAACGCTTCAAGTTGATCGTCCATATTCTCGTTAGAATCTTAAACACAAGTGAAGAACATATCATATAGATAAAACAGATTATTTATAAACCAGCGACTGGGAAGCTTCAGATTAGATAAATCGATACTGAAGGGGTTTCTGTAATCCAATGCTAAATATATCATAGTCAACAAGACGTGTGGATTTGCACCAGGACAGAAATCGTTCTCAACTAGAATTAAGTGGACGATTACCAAGATTTAATAAATCATACTTCGTTAATTCACAGCATGATTACCTTTGTTTCTTTTTGTTATCTTTTAATCTTCTCTTCAATAAGACCAGAAGGCTAATTCTCAAAATTGTATATATTGTTAATTCTTTTGGTGCTGTAACCGTGAACCAGTGTTTCTTAAGGTCCTCCTCATGCTGTGTTCTTCCCACTGATTTCTATCAGAATGTTTGTATTCTTCTTATTTCGCTCAAACGTGGAATTTTTCACTTGTGCTTATAAGCATTTTTATGGTTATTTCAACGGGTTGTCCTTGACTTTATTATGGCATTTAGGCATCTCAGGCTTATGCTGGGATAAGGTGGGGGAAAGGATGTTGGAAAGTAGTCAGCCAGTAACAAGCTAGTAGGCACTATCTCTGAATTTGCCCGGTATGGCTGAGGAAAAACCTTATTCAGAATTGGAGGTCACACAGATCATTCCCAGGACCAACTGAGCTACAGCATTTTGGTTTGACATTGAGTTTTTCAATTATGGTGTTTCTAAAATATATCACTATAAGATACATCTAACAATTAGCTATATAAAAATAAACTGTTAATATATTAAATAGGACATGCTCATCTTGTCGGTGGAACGAAATTGTTAGATTAACAATCGCATATCCAAGGGGGGAAGGGTCCTCAAAATTTATTAAGTTTTGTTGTCAATAACTTCTGTAATTTTCAGAGTTAGGACTTGAAACTTGGTGACATTTAAAATATGTCCTTTCTGGACATTACATTTATATGACATTTAAAAAACTTCTCTTCCCACGAAATAGAAGGGTAACAAATATAGTTTTCATTGCATGCTCAGAAATTCGTTAGCATAAACGTTTGGGTTCTCCGTAAACGCGTATTTTATTTTGTTGTTGTTTATTCAAATTTCCCGTAGATGGCAGAAGAGCTATATTTAGTAAATATTCCTGTGCTATTATATAAGAATTTTCTCAAGATAGTAAAGTGTCTTAGAAGATAACATAGTTAAATTTAGCTCAATAAAATAATTGTTATTTTGATCTTTTATTTGCACTTATCTTTTGGTAACAAATGTATTTCCTACATACACACGGCCAATGTAGACAATATTGCCATTAGGAAGTGTCCAACTGTTGTTTGCAAAGAAAAAATGTATTAAATTTCCCGAACAAATTATCAGTATTAATTCAATGTCAATAAGACAGTGTTGTTAGATGGACGAAAACTTTTCGGAAAAAGGGAAAATCTGGATCATAATAAAGGTGAAAGGGATAAAAAAAACAGAAAATGTTGTTGAAAAATTTTGGCATATTTTCTTTAAATTTACGTTAATTTTTAAAGAAAGTTTAGCTTCCGGGAAATTTTTACAAAAATCGAGAAAGTTTTCAGCATTTCGAGCAGATTTGGTATGTTTGAAACGAAACGTTTTAACAGATGTTTTAAACAGATGTGATTGTTTAAAACATTTTGAACATTTGTTTTAAAACATTTTTTTTAATTCGTGTTTAAAACATGATATTTTTTTTTCTTTTCCTTTGAAATAATAATAATTTTTTTAGAGTACGAAAGGGTGTTCTTGCCACCAAAACGTATGCAATTTGTCCCGTGTGAAAGCTAGTATCCAAAATAATCAGTATTACGGCGCCTACAGGTAGAGACACAAAATGAGTATATTTTTTTCTTGAATGCTTCGTTAATTCGCTATTAATAACATGAAACAAGAAGTTTATACTTCAATTTTTCCTTTTTTTTAATTTATTGTGAGAAACTGCCAGGAAAAAAATATATTATGGGCATGTTTTTCTCTCTTGTAAGGACTGAGTTATTATTTCTGATGAAATGTTTATGTAATCTTTATTAATTAAGCTGTGTATAAATTGTAAATAGTGTTTTTATATATTAGGATTGGCCAATCGAATTGTAAGATGTGCATATAATATATTCATAACCTAATTTAGTGTGATATATTTAGTTGTATTTTGTGTATTTATGTAATTATTTTATTCTTGTTTATTTACTTTTTATTTTATTTTTAAATTCTAGGTACAGCATATAATATTGGGATTGTATATTTACAAAGGTAGTATATATTTAGAGTAACCTTTTATATTTGTTATAATGCTTTGTGTTTTATTCATTTAGAGTTTTAGTTTAGATACGAAGAAAAATAAAATATTCTTACTGATCTTAGAGCGGTCCTTAGAAGCTCTGTTCACTTGATAGCCCAGGAAACAAAGGTTTGATGTCGGGAATTATTAGGAGAAAGCTGAATTTTGGCCATTTGTTACATCATTATTAGGGGTGCATTTTCTCAAAAGTCCCCGTCCCTCCCCCTTGTGCTTCCCCCCAATTCCCCAAGTACAAATCTACAGTTTCCAGAAATTGTATTATATCTCCGTAACTAAGAGACATAGCGATATGATTCTTTTTTATTATAATTCCTAGATAAAAGGCTACAAAAATGGTTATCATGCGTGTTGCGCTATTGCTAGTAGTTTTGCTGTAATTTAGATCCAAAGCGCAAAATAATGATATTTTGCTTTCAATATTTACACTTTTTACGGTGTATCTTGTTTTAATCTCACAATATCAAAAACCTGTTCGAAATAAAAGTTGTTGCCTGGCTCATAAGCTTTAAAATGATGTACGTATATATCAGTATGATTGAACCACTGCTGTGTTAGCTATTGAGGTAGCAATGACGCGCAACGGCGCGCGAACAACGCTTTTCCTTTTATGTGTGCCCTACCCACATTAGGCAGTTGTGTGCTGTCGACGATTATGGCAATATATCTTTGCTGTGTTGTGTCAAGTAAAATAGGTGATGCATTGGTAGTGTATTTTGACGAATGTTTTTTTTTTCATGTGATATATTACGAACTCGGATAGCATGCCATATTGCAACAAGTTTGAATCACGTTATATTGCTATGTGGGTAGTGAATTAAGGGAAAGAAGGTATATACTTCAATTTCTGTACCCAGCAAGAGAAAATAGAACCTCATATACTTTATTACGTTAAGGTTAGTCATATTTCTATTATTTGGAAATTACATTTTAGTTGATAATTTTAGTTTTTAGTAAAACTTACCTCTGAAGATGTGGTATTTTCAATTGAAAGTTGTAGGTTATATTTATTATTTTTTTCAGGCCGTAGTAATCAGTTATCATTTTAAGGAAACTTTTATCAGCATCTTGTGAGAATTTACGTAGCGGAATTACTGCATTAAACTTACCAAATTACTTATTTATTAGAAATACAATGAAAGAAGAATGGTGGATTTTGATTTATTGTGCTCTTAGTGGAAATATCTTGAAAAACAAATTGTAATCGTGGAAAGAAAATTAACATTATTGAGGATAGTGTGAAATGAATAGATGCACTGCATGATGAAAAGTTGGAAGGAGAAGGTACTATTCGATTTCACAGCGCGTTCATGCAGAACTATGCAAGACTGATTATAAATCAATACAGACCGATAACCCTTATTATTTTTCAACATATTCAACTTTATTAAGGACCTCAGAAGCAACGTTCGATTTAAAAAGAAATTGCATCATTTGTGGGAAATAATTCAGTATTAAAACTGCATGAAAGCACAAGAAATGTTTTTATATAGCTGTGACTTAAGAAATGAGAGAAAATTTTATCTTGAAATGTGACTTACGAAATGATGAGCGGGGATAAAGGGTACGGACTAGGCTTCTTATTGTGAGTACCAGTAATACATTGCCATGGAAACGGTTCCAGAGATTTTTTAAAAAATTAAAACAATTGGACTTGACCAAAATAGAAGCCAGGAATTCATTTTGTATGTTATGTGAGTATATATAAAACAACGACGAATGCCAGTACACTCTGAATGAATTAAAATATATCATTACACTTGTATCTGGTCAAGAGGATGGCTGTCATATAGAAACAAACATCTTTAATAACATTTTAAAGATCGGATAATTGGTTCAAATGTTTCTGGGAGGGACAATGTACTCTGCTTATCGGACACGGCTCATAAAACCATGTATCAGTGATATAATAACAGGAAAACTGTCCCTGCTACTGGACGTTTAAGGATAGTATTAGATGCAGTGAACATCATACGAGAAGACATACAGAGGATGATGGCTTATAACAGAAGTATATACCCAGATTTCATTGATAGCAAGTCTGACGGGCAAAACTTCATTTTAGGTCTTTGTGGAGAAGGTAATTTGATTTGATGCAGCTTGCAGGATTAAACAAGCAATATGGATGGAATTGCTTCATGAAAAATCTTATTAGTAACTATGAAAAGAGTGGATCGATGTCCATGAAACCAGTATAATTTATAAATTTTAATCCTAGTACTATTTGCACGCCATTGTGTTTGACAGCAGATCAAAGTAGAAAACTCAGCTAGTCATCATCATGATATTTGATCCCCCTATGTTGAATTGAATTGGATTGAATTATGACCTTCAGGCATCTATGGCTCCGACCGGAATATGGTAGGAGAAAGGATGAACTGTGAATCCGAATAGCTCTTTCTCCTTCCAACTTTTCATGCAGTCCATTGTTTCATTTCACACTAACCTCAATAATGTCCATAATTCTCTTTAAACTATTACAGTTTCTCTTTCAAGTTTTATCCCACTTAGAGCACACAACAAATCAAAATCAACCATTCTCCTTTTATTGTATTTCTAATAAATAAGTAATTTGTGAAGTTTAATGCATTCATTCCGCTACGTCATTTTTCACAAGATCCTGACAGTTTCTTTACAACGGTAATCGATTACCACGCTATGTTAGAAGATAATAAATATAACCTACAACATTCAATTGACAATACATCATCAAAGGTAAGCTATAAAGGTAAGCAAGAAAGTTCTTGCGCTTTTTCACCCACCACCTTCGAACATTGATATGTCACCTAACACGTACTTGGAAGATCATAAATAGTCCCCATCAGCATCGACGACCTTCTGCCAACGTTCTGGAAGGCCATGGATTCCATCACGGCAGAACTTGGTGGGCCGTGAAGCGAAGAAGGTATCAAGTGCATTTTGCACCTCTACTGGGAATTTGAACTGGCGTCCTCTAAGGTGATTGTCCAAGGAATGGAACAAGTGAAAATCGGACAGCGCAATCCGGGGAGTATGGCGGATGCAATAGTGTTTCCCATCCAAGGTGTAGAATGGTGTCCCGGGTCATCCTAGCCACGTGGGACTTAGCGTTGTCCTGTAACAGGAGGACCCTTTGCGATTCTGAAGTGCTGGCTCCAGAGTTTTGAGTTGTTGTTTTTTAACACGGCTCAACTGCTGACAGTACATAGTTGCATTGATGCTCTGAGCAGCTGGTAGTAGTTCCCGATGCACGATGCCGCGAGCAGTCCACCAAACACACAGGAGAAGGTTATTCTGGTGCAGTGCTGGTTTCGGCTGTTTTGGAACCGGTTCATTCGATGCTAACCAATGATGACGGCGTTGTGGAGCTTCGTACAGGACCCACTTCTCATCACATGTCAACACCCTGTCCAGAAATGGCTCCTTCCTCAGACGAGGCAGCAAAGAAATACAGGTGTCTGCTCGGGTTGCCTTCTGGCCCGGAGTCAAATCATGTGGAACCCATCGACCCAACTTGTAGTGCTTCCCAATTTGATGGATGTGCTGCCGAATAGTTTCTCCACTCACACTGAATTGTAGTCCCAGTTCCTCACATGTCTGGCCACTGTTCGCCTCAATTGCTGCCTGAAGATTTTCATTTGGTACCTGAGTTAGTCTTCCTGCATGTGGTGCGTTTTCGAGGGTTTCGTCACCGTCCTTAAACTTGGTAAACTACCGCTGCATTGTCCGCGTAGTCACGACACCCTCACCAAAGGTATGGCATATCTTCCGCCCCGCTGCAGCTGCGTTTGACCCCAGTTTGAACTCGTACAGCATACACGCTCTTATGACGCTCTGTGGAGGTCCCATGTTCACTCTGTCCTTCCGCACGTTCACGGTGTAACTGAAATGCCACAACCAGGTAGTATGTTGGCTATACCCACACTAACTGACCTTCGTCTGATCTCCATTCGCATTCAACTCACGGTGTGAGGGCCAATTGAACACATATAACCACAAAAAGCTACAAAACTTTCTTGGTTCCCTTTATATAATTAAAATTACCAACTAAAATTAATTTGCAACTAATAAGAATAACCTTATCGTAAAAAATTCTATGAGGTTTTATTTGCTTCTCGTGAATAAAGAAATAGTTTAAAATTCACATACCTTCGTTTATTTCACTACCCACATAACAATTTAACCTGACTCAAAAGTTAATCAAGCTTGCTTTGATAAGTGGAATGATGAGTTGATGCAGGTTTAATAATTTAAGCCAAAATGTTTAAACAATGTCGCATTAAGCATTCTAGTTTACAGAAATCAAGTTTGAAGTATCCTTGCCAGGGTAAGAAAGGAAAATAAATTGAACCTCTTACAAAAATAAAAACGTTGTTCTGGATAGGAATCGAACCGAGGGCCATTGGCACACTAATCCGATGCTGTAGTCACTAGACCATGGAATCACACGCCCGAGTTCGAATTCGAAGCATTGTTTATACTTAGTCCACGTAATCAGATCGCAGGCACCTCTGGTAATTGGCAAAGATTAGACAACGTCCAAATAGGCGTTGCACGTGATGGAACTTCAGTGCACTGAGACGACAGTGAAAGTGCAACAAAAAAAGTAATAATTAAAGTTTGACAAGATTCCTCTCAAAGTTGCTGATTTCAACAATAGCTTGAATTAGCTTCCTTATAACAACCAAACCACTCGTTTTTCCAACAAGTTTATTTCATGCTTGGTTATTAAATTCAACACAATATCGAGCTTAACAAGCTCGACGCAATTGACGGACATCCTTGTTGCAAGCTGGCATGCTATCTGGGTACGTAATATATGAAAAGTCCGTCAAAATACACTACCAATTCATCACCTATTTTACTTGCCACTACACAGCAAAGATATGTTGTCATAATCGTCGACAGCTCACAACTGCCTAATGTGGATAGGGCACACATAGAAGGAAAAGCATTGTTCGCGTGCCGTTGCACGTCATTGCTACCTCAATAGCTAACACAGCAATGGTTCAACCATATTGATATATACATCATTTTAAAGCTTATGAAACAGGCTACAACTTTTATTTCGAACTGGTTTTTGATATTGTGACTTTAAAACAAGCTACACCGTAGAAGTGTAAATATTGAAAGCAAAATATCATTATTTTGCGCTTTGGATCTAAATTACGGCAAAACCACTAGCAACAGCGCAACAGACATGATAACCATTTTTGTAGCCTTTCATCTAGGAATTATAAGAGAAAAAGAATCATATCGCTATATCTATTGGTTACGGAGATATAATACAATTTCTGGAAATCTGTAAATTTGTATTTGGGGATTGGGGAGAAGAACAAGGGGGAGGGGAGGGGACGTTTGGGAAAATGCACCCCTAGTAATGATGTAACAACTGGCCAAAATTCAGCTTTCTCCTAATTATTCCCGATATTAGCCCGTTTTTTTTTTCCTTTATTTCCTGGGCTATGAATCGAATTAGATTTTCTCCCCCTTTTGTTGACTGACCAATGGCAGCGGCTGCATTCTTTTCTTCCCCTCTCTCGTCCAATCGTTTTTTGTTGGGAAGGACAAGGGTCAGTTAGCTGCAGTCAGAGCAGTGCAAGAAGGGAAGGAGGATGAGTGAGGTGTAAAGTGGTCACTGTGTATTGTTCTACGATAATTCTTTTATTGCCAGGCCGTTATTTGGAAATGTAATAATGAGGCAAATGTTGAAGCCAGTTAAATATTATGTTAGTGAGTGCCTACACTTTGAAGATCGCCAGGTAAAGATAAGATAAAATGAATTTTATGGGCGGTAATATCACTATGGCTTACGCCTGTCCCGAAGACCGCCAGGTAAGAGATATGCCATTCAATTCAATGACCCAATTGATCTTTTTTCCGAAGCCTTTTTCAGAGAGAAAGGAAGAGCACAGAAAGGATAATTGGAAAAACTTCAGTTCAGATTAATGCGATTTCTGCTTTAATATTGTTTCTCGCGAGTGGTTCTTCTGAATATTTAATGTGTATTTATTTCGTGTTGAAATCGAAGGAAGAGAAGAAAAAAAATTAAATTTATAGAATACAAAGGGCGTTCAAAAAGTTTTTGCACAATGAGCCATAACTTTTCTAATAGTAGCAGTAGGACCATGAAATTTTGTGTGCATGCACTTGTATTCTTTATGCATACACGCGTGTTATTCAATGTATTCTCCATCCGCTGTGAAGCATTTTGCCCACCATTCTTTACATGCCGTATATGCACTTTGGTTACAAGGGAACAGAAAGCAAAGAAGAAGGAAATTTGTCTCGAACTCCAGAAAGCGTTCAGTGATGACTCTCCACAATGCTTTGATGGTGTGATCGCAGAGAATGTTTCATATGGATCCTGAGAATAAAACGCAGTCCATGGATTGGCGTCTTCCCAGTTCACCACGGAAGAAAAACCAAGACTCACCAGATCAGCGGACAAATGAACTGCCATATTCTTCTGGGATCACCATGGCTTAATTTTCATGGACTTTTTGGAACGTGGTGCAGCAATTAATAAGGAGCGGTCCTGCGACGTGCTCTAAAGACAAGGAGATCGGAGCTCCCAAATAGTAATAAAACTGAACCAAGATAATGCGAGGCCCCACTCTGCCTATCACACAGCAAAAATTCAGAAACATGGGACAGGAAGTGCTCCCTCATCCGTCCTATAGTCCGGACCTGGCCCCGTCCGATTTCTTTCTGTTTGGTCGTCTGAAGACCAACCTAATTCGTGGTAGGCAGTTTGCCAGTGACCAAGAACGCATTGCCTGTGTGAAACAGTGGTGTAATAGTCAAAGTCCGGGGTTTTACCAAAGTGCATTTACAGCATGTAGAGAACGGTGGGCTAAATGTGTCACAGTGGATGGAGGATATATTGAGTAACATGCGTATGTACATAAAGGACACAAGTATATACACACACAAAATTTCATAGTCTTAGTGCTACTATTAGAAAAGTTATGGCACATACTGCAAAACTTTTTGAACGACCTTTGTATATGAATTAATATTTCTGTGTAGTTTCGAACTATTTTTCGTTAGAATTAGTGATACTAATTACTAGTTCGTTGTTTTTCTGTCTAATTATTTAAATGTAGAAGTAGAAACGGTATTAGAAATAGGAGTAAAAGAGCGCAACTATTTGGCGGGAATAGTTGGGGGCTCATTAGTGGAGTTTCGGCTTAAACCTGGGGTATAAGTCGGAACAAAATTCTTGTAGAAATTTAGGACTGGTAAACTAAACTTCTTTGTAGAGATAGAAAGGTAGATTATTTACAAATTAATGAGTAGAAGTATGTAACTCTAACATCTGGCTGTACTAATTTTCTTTTAGGTAGGAGATCCTAATAAATTAATATAATATCTAGATGCATCTGGGTTTGGCTGATTGAATATATATCACGGGATTTCTGATTGGGATTCAAGAGGAAAGTTGTGCATGCCTAATAGGAATCGTGGGATCCAGTTTGGAGGAAATTGGATGGGTTCCTGTGTAGAATTGGTGGACTATGCATGTGTTTGCCTGCAGATCTTGGTGTAAACTGGTGAAGGTTTCTAAGGAGTAGAGATTGCTGAATGGAACTGGCGGAACCAAAATAGAGACATTTTCGTTTGGTTCCATGGGATATTTTATCAGAATTAGTAATCTGTGAGTTATTCATTAATCTCTTCTAGACATTAGAATTGAATGAAAAGTGTGGTCTTAGTAGTCTATTTATCCAGCTTATTATTCAGTCATTTTCTACGATATTACAATTATTTTTGAGCAAGATATTTTGAAATTAGAGTATTTCATTTTCTGTGACCATAGTAGAAGAATTGCTCATCTGCAAATTCTTGAAAGCAAAATTATTAATTAGTCTTGCCAATGCTCATATCAAATAATAGCGAATTGTTGAGTTCAAATAAAATAAAAGTAACTTGATTCGAAGGAAGAGAGTGCGACCTTCTTGTAAATACTTTATTCAATTGTGTTTCCTTTTCCATGTACCAATTATTTCATGGTTATCGTAGTAGATTAATAAATGTAT
>JAGDQP010018469.1:0-36492 GCA_022664845.1 Lepisma saccharinum | reverse complement strand
CTTGCGGCAAACTATCTTGTTTCTCTTATTGAACTTTTTGACCCAGGTTCTGGACCCTTTGAACAATAACGTGTCATTAGGATCGAGTTGTTTCTTAAAGTTCATTGCCCAGAGTCTCAAAGTGCGGTCATGTATTGTTGCATTTTGACGTTTCATTTCAATAAACTGTTCAAGCACTTTCCTATTTATCGTGTCAAGCATCTGCATGTTTCGCTTTCGTTCATTCACACGTGAGCGTTGCATCGAACTTTTGTAACACTGTTTTGTTTCTTATTTATATTTTCTGTGTCATAACTGTATTGAAACTCACTCTAGGCGCCATATCAATCGATAATCCAGGAAGACATCGCTGTGGAAGATCAACCATCTTTTTCTCTTGGTTACTTTGTCCAGATCTTATAGGAATCAGCCAAATATCCTTCCGGGAACTTCATTTTCAGTGATTTCGGTGGCGAGGGACAGTCACTTGACGAACTTCTGCTCTCTTGACTACCATCCGGTGGTTGACGTTGTGCATTAGATGATTCACATTCAGCGTGAAATGTTGACGTATCGTAACATTCATCTGCGACGTTACTAGACAGTTCCTCGTCATCTGAAGCCACTTCGTCGATCACAAGTGTACACATCTCATCCACGACAACGTCCTCTTCAACAAGTTTCTTTTTCACATGTTCGAATACCACAAGCTCTCTCCCCGTTGGCACTTCGTCCGAAACACCAAAATAATCCACTAAAAGATGAACTATCACTGACTGTCTCATCTTGTATGACAATGGAAAACGCACAAAGCGATGAGACAGTATTTACACTTCCATATCTCACTCACTAAACAAAAGCACACGCTAGAAAGTATCTGTTCCACGGTGATCAACGCTGGGAACGCTATTCAAACAGCCTACAGTAAAAGTGTCTTTTCTGTGGTGGCCGGATGAGTGAATTTATCATTACATTTTCCGTCCGTCTACAAACGCCGAACTTACCTTCCCTCTACTTCCTCCTTTCACTTCGACGTATCGCCATTTGACTCTTACAAGTGATGTGAGTATCAATTGTCCCACGTCCCAACCAGCTATAACTTGTGTTCCTATTACTTGCGTTTCGATGCATTAGAAAAAAGTGAGCGTTCTGCATTATACTTCCGTAGCCCTGGTGAATAAGCAGACAACACGCGAGGAAAGAAATCCGTGTTTTCTAATTCTGTAAACGACTTTTTCAGATTATCTTATCCAGATTTGGTAGAGTACTTTCTTGGTTTATGTCTTTCGTGCTACATGACATATTCTTTTACTTCCTCTCCTACATATCATATGATTGTTACTGTACACTGTAATATGACCCCATATTCACATTGGAAATATAATTATTTTATTACTACCTCATTTCATTTTTAGTCGGCCCGGATAGCCGTGTGGTCTAGAAGGCTACGCCACCGACTTATTAGGGATCGCGGGTTCCAGTCCCGCCTCTGACATGGAGGTTTTTGTTGTACTTTTCACCTTGCATTTCATTGTCATCTTTCGCCTTTCATAGTGGTTTGGATCGCACTGTACGCTATAAGTCCCGTCCTACATAGTTTCGGTGCTGACGCAGGACGTAAAAATGGCATCACTCAATTTTGTTTTTCAAATACATCCATATTTTGTGACAGTGCTGACATTTTGCTATTTTTTACTATCGGGGCTATTCTGCACTTGAATTCATACTATGAGACACAGATTCCTTGATTATCCTCTGTTGCCACTTACCAGACTTCTTCATTGTACATTTTCAGCACACGTCGCTCCAACAGTGTGCAACATTGTACCACTACACTTCACTGTTATGTTTCGTGATAATAGTGTAGTTTAAATCTGTGCACATTTGTATATGGTGCTATTTCAAACAACATATTTTTCTGCTGAGTTGGCAACACTGCTACATCTATGGCAACACTGTTTGTGGTTTTCGATACGACATTTTGTTCTCATTATATTGTGCACTTTTTGTTTAGATTGCTTTAACGGTTTTCAAGATATTTACTTTAAAAGTACATATTTCAATGATCTTTTTTTTTTTTTTTAAGGGATATTCAAATGTTGAAGCCCCGTAGGTCCTATCCTTCTGGTCCATAGCATCTTACATTTTACTCATTTTCATTTTTCATGATGCTCTATCAGATGTGCTATGTGGCAATCAGATTTGAGCGACAACTTGTGGGACCTTCCCTTGTCAGTGATCATCGGAAATATATGATGTATCTCAGCACAACTGTAATTAGTAACAATACACTATTGGTTGATATATATATATATATATATATGAATTAGAATTTTATTTATGGTCTTTAGGCATATAAGGCCCGGGCGATCTTCATATATCCATTTATTGAAACTATAATTCATTATTGATCCAATTCCTTGGGTATTGTTTAGATACATACTTGTTATGGAATAAGTAAGCGAAGCAAACCACGATTCATATCTACTGAACTAACACATCAAGAATAAGACGTATTCCTTGGGGTAGAAAGAGTGGAAGGTACATGACGAACAGTTTAATTGTCTGTGCCTTACCCATTTAGCTCAGCAGTGACTATTATTTACTAGGGTTGTGATTTGATTCAATAATATTTCAAGATTAGTATTAACCGTTCCGTACATAAATAATCTACGAAGTACTTTACAGAAAAAGGTTCTAGTAAAGAACATATTAAATGATTTTCTATTGCTGATTCTTATTGATATTTGTTAACTTATTTTAGAATTTGAAATTTTTCTCGTTACATGTGAACGGAAAGAATGTCCAGAGCCACTTCATACATCAGAAATAAAAATAGTGATATTAGGTAATAATATATGTGTTTTAAATTTCCTCATGATAATGCAACCAGCAAAGGTTATTTTCATTTTTGGATGCAATGTCCTTTTTGTGCTACATTCTATTTACACTAAAGTATTATTACTATTTTGTGCATTCATTAATACTAAGATGATGAAACTTTACATTGAGTCCCGTATGTCCAAACGAGTGAGGGTAATATAAACTTTCTTGGGTTTGTGACTATACTCTGCCTCTCTATTCGATTACTCGCAAGCTTGAATGTAATGCCACTGAATGAAAATGGATTTGTAAGTAATAAAGGACCAATGTATCACTCCAAAGGCAGCATCACTACACTGTGCATCTACATTTTTGCAGGTCCCAGTGTCGTACCAGTATGTTCCTAGGTAAACTTTTCATCCGCGAATAGTGTGTACATAAAAATACTTTTTAGTCTTAGTAATTCAGAGAAAAATCTTTGCAAGATTTTCGATTCATCGATCAGCTGTTTCCATGATTTTGACAGCATGTTCATAATAACTAGTTTTATGTGTTACTAGGCTGTCCTTGGAATCCACAAGAGAACGATGGTTGGTATTCTTTTTTCCCTGGAATCAAGCATGTTCGTTACAATCATACTATCTCTATGTAGTGAGTATGGGAGCTTTAAGTTATCTTTCCATTCGTGCTTTAAACAACTAAACTGGCAATAACGCATATCAAACTCTTCCTAGAGGCGCTGATTTATACTTACTGCACATGTCTGGATCTTCGTCGCTTCCGTCATTACAGTTGGCATAAGTATCACAAACTTGTAGTCTCAACGTACATCCTCCATCTTTACATTGCACGGAATGACGCTTGCATCCACGGGGTCCTACGTGAGAAAACATTAATATTACTTGCACTTATTTATTGAAAATTAGATGCTATTAGGTTTATCAGATAACTAACACTACGTTACATAGGTTTTAATGGTTAGTTTTATACAATTAAGTATGTAACAAATCTTGTAACAAAAACAAAATTTTATACTAACATAGCTCCCACTTTTAACAAAGTGTACTACGTCTAAGCTATATCTGCTCTAAAATTAGTATCTGCACATTTCATTCAGTCAAAGGTAAACCGACAATTTCATCACGTCTTATAATTTGGTAGTACCTGCAATATGATGTTATTTGTAATATCGATTGTTGTATCATGCTGTGTTCAAATCTGTCATACGAGGGGATACCTAAAAATAACCGGACTGGCAACACTGTACACATGAATGTTATAGTAATACGCGTTTGCAGCTTGGGGTTCCAAACGTCATTCTATCAAGTAACATCAATCTGCGTGGGGTAGTTCGCCCTTGGTGTCACTTTGTTTGTGCTCCTATACTAGCAGCGTCCTACGAATTTTGTGAATTGAATTTTTGCGGATGCTTTTGTGTTCCTGGGTCCAATACACTGCAGCAAGACTCACCCCAGTTAAGATCTTATCAAGAACGTTTGTCATTATGAAGTTTGTGCTTCAATTACAGGTCAGCATGTATTTATCTTTATCTCCTGGGTTACCACCCACAACACAAAGTTGGCTGATAACCGTTCTAAAAATGTCTTATAAAATTAATATTTTTTCTTAAAAAATGTAGTGAACGGTCTTTCGATGATCTTGATTAATGGTTGCATTTTGTTGATATTTTCCTCTTTTGTGCTCGTCTAAGGTAAGCCAAGTCTTGGAAAGCTTTTACATGACATGCCTTTATTTCTGAAGCAGGGAAACCACTCGTAAACTTCTATTTTCTACACGCATTGCCAAAGCACATCAAATGTTGCAGCTGCAGTCTTACATAAATACACCAAAATTTCGCACATTCATTTAATTTTTCATGTCGAAAGTTACAAAAGTCGCAAAGCGCTGCCAAGAAAGAACACGGAAAATACAATATCAGCGATGAACTACTTCACACGGATTGACGTTTCTTGGTAGACTAACTTGGGAAATCCCAAGCTGACAATGTATAACGTCTAGGTCCGAAACTATAAATACAATACGTATGAGTGCAGAGTTGCTGTTCCGCGTACGTTCAAGAGACTGAGACTGAGAATCATTTTGGCTATGTGATTCGTTGCCGTTACAGACTTGACTAGTGTGTAATAATTTTCTTTCAAATAACGAAGTTTAGATCTTATACTTTTGCATGCAAAAGGAATGTATTGAGATGAGTAAATTTATGAAAAAGTAAGTGGATCTGTTCTCCCATATTCAATAGTCCAATTGTCGACAAATCCAATTTTAGAACTTATTTTAGTCAATCCAGTGTTCATATAGACTTAACCTAGTCTACTATCATTCAAACCACTCTTTATAAATTATATATTTCATTTGCAATGCTGTTATTTATGGTATTTCTCACAGAATATTTACTTCCTACTAACATCAAGGATTAAGTATTCCTATACGACACTACGCAGATGTGTAGAGAGATTACATTTAGGCTACACGTGTTTTCGCATTTCGGTTAAAAAATGGTTTAAGAAGGCATACACTATAGTTCCAGAAAAGCTAAATGAGAAACTGACAAAACCAAAATGTTCATCTCAAATTTCCTTCAATTTTCGCTGGTGTTCAAAGGGGTTAAAACTAGGAAACAGGTATCTTTTATTTAAAGCATGAGACGGTTTGAGAGGGCAAACCTCGCCTTCAGAATTAAAGTAAGAAAAATATGGAAGTACAAAAGTACAAATCATAGATCTCCGATTTACTTGAACGTTTGCAAATATGTAGAGGGCTGAACGTAAGAGATACTTATTTTTTCTTGGAGCCAATGTGTATGGATTTATGATCTAGAAAATGTTTTTGATGAGTTTTTCGATTTCGTATTCTTATTACATAGTGATATTAAACTTCACACAAAAAAGTGATCTGAATCCTTTACATATATTTATTTGTCCGCTTGTAGATTTAACAAATCTTCCAATATACGCGGTGAGAAAAGGTGTTATTTTGTAGAAAGTCTATCTTTATTCGAGAATATATTGGAATTATGTTTACGTGGATACGATAACCATATATGAGATGTTAGATGTGGCGGTAATTCCATGTGCATGATGCCAACGAACATTATGTTCACAACAGTTTTTAAGAGTACCATTAGTTTGGCAATTGTGTACTCTGAAACCTTGCAATCAACCAAGTTCCAGCCTTGTTATTTTTATTAACAGTTAATGTATATTACTTTGTAAGATCATTCTCAATAAGAAGTACATGTGTTATTTTTGAAGGTAGTAGATGATATATAGACGCTGAGGCAGCTAATATAGATTTATCTCATATACTTTCGAGTTGCGAAAAAATAGGGCATATTAGAATCATGAATGAGAAGTGCAATTTTACAATTTTCTGGCGTTATCTGTGTGATTATTCTTCTCTGGTCCTTCTGTTCATATAGGCCTATATCAACATAGTTTTCTATATACGACCGACCCTTAAACGAAATTGTCTTTTTCATAAATAAGAAAATGTAATATCATTCGAGACTGTTCCTGCGACTATCTGCTTTATGTGTTTTATTATATCTGCGCTATTCACGTCAAAACTTTACACAACTTTATGTGGATTTCTTTGTCTTTTGACATTTCCGTCTTATTCTATTGTTGAACTTCGCAACGGGTTTACTCCTGCAAGCAGTTTTCCAGCTCAAACTAAAATATGTTACACCCAATTTTAAATACTCAACACACTTGCAAGTTTTAAGGGGATATGAGACCAACATTTCGTGTTTTGTTACTTTCACATTGTACTATTCTTGAACATTGGAGGTAGGGATTGCCCGGCCAAACCTGCTTTTGTCACAAACAAAAATATGTTTCTCTTCATTATAACGCCTCTACACACCTGCAAGGTTTCAAGAAAATTAGAGGTGGACGTTTTATGTTAAGACACTTTCACATTTTGCCATTCTTGAACTTTGGCAGTCCCTCTTTAACCGTTTTCTAGCCCAAATACAAAATACGTTTACTATAATATTAAATTATTTACACTTTTCCAAAGATTGAAGTAAATCGGCGACGGACATTTGTGTTTTTGCCATTTCCGCATTGTACCATTGTTGACATTTGGGGAGGGGTGTACTCCTCAAACCGACTGTCGGTTTCAGCTTTAATAAATAGCTTATTCCTAATTATAACATTTTTACACACCATAAATGTTCAAAGGAAATCGGAGATCAGCATTTAGTTTCTTGCAATTTCCGTATTGTGTTGTGTCATTCTTGAATTTTGAGAGGGTTTGTGTTTTCCGCGTTTTCGTCGAAAGGAATATGTGTTAGCTCACTTTTTATCACTCTGCACTTTTGGAAAGATTCAAGACTAACGGGGATCGATAATTTGTTCACTTCAAATTATGAGTTTCGTCCGTCACTCTCTTCCGATTTGGGACATAAATCTAACTTCCCAAAAATTTTAGTTCTCGCAGCAGCTCTCATGGAACTTACCACATACAGCAGGTGACTCGTCACTAAAATCTTCACAGAAAGGAATTCCATCGCAAACAAATTCATTTGGTATGCAAAATCCGTTAGGGCATTGAAACTCAAATTCCTTGCACGTTCTGTTTCCTGAAGCAGAAAAGTATTCTTAATTTTCTTTTATTACTTAATACGATTGAATTGTTCCACTAACTTCAACTGAAAGCAAAGTATGCACTAGTTTTGTACTTCATTAGTCGTCATTGAAATGTTATAGACATACAATTAAGAAATACTTAATTCTAATATACAGAAATTAAATGTAAAGAAATAAGTATTTGTTCCTAGCAAATAGTATATTTTAGGTGACCAGAATACTGAAAATACTTATATTGATCTATTGTATGTATACTATAAAGTATAATATACTATATACTATGCTATAATATACTATAAAATATAGTATCTACGAACTAAACTCAATTCTAGTCATAAAGAAGAAATCTTTTTTCAGGTGTTGTCCTCTGTTACTTCTCCTGAATTGTATTTACATCCCAAAATCAATCACGTTGGTACGTCTACGCAAATTTATGGAAAATATACATGTATTTCATTTGCATGATGATCAGGCATGATCATTTTTTAAATTACGCACTGAAATAATGTCATCTTTAAATATATTATCATTGCAAGGAAATATGAGGAATCGAATTATTAAGTTGCTCATAAAAGATACATATAGTAATTACAAGCAATTAAAAGTAAATTGGACAGTACGAATTACATACGAATGTGTCAGACTTGTTGATACGATTTGAATTGATATTATTTATATTGTGTTGGATAGCACGATGTATTTCTCAGCAATGTAGTTATTATTCCAAAAATTATTTTTAACATTATCATGATCGAATCGTGTACTTCCGGTCTTGTAGGATTACTTGAAATTAATAATGATATACCTACAAGGACGAAACTTGGTTTCAGCCCTCAACTTAACACTAAACGAAATGGAAATATTTCGACACAAATTAGTTTAATAGCTACAACCTTTTCATTAAATGTTTCTTCGATGATTAGAAAGAGTACAAGGAAGATGCGAACCAATAATAATAATAATAATAACAAGAAAACGAGACTCTTAAGCATGGTCTTAAATAGCCATTAAAGCCATGGATATAAACAGATGGCAAAGAACATTGCAGAAATGCGTGACGTAACACTGGATTAGTAATCTAAAACGTATTAGTGGACTGTTAACCGCTGCATGAGGGAAGATTTTCCGACATTTCGGAAACTAATGTGACTCAGTGTTCAAAAATTTATATGATTATAGAAGCGAAAAGAATTGTCTCTAGAAACAATTTCTGTCCATGCGTGAATCTCAATAAATTCCCTTAGGACATAATAACGATAAGTTGCAAACTCACGTTTCTTCACAACAGTTGTTTAAGCCCATACGTTTTACGCATTTGATTGATTAGGTTCATTCGACATCAATTCGGAATGGTTTCAGTAACTCTGATGCAAAATACTCAAACACAATTCCCAAGCTACGGTTTTACTGCTAATCGAAATGTTAGCAATATACCACTGACTTTCGACCTGCATTGACAAAAGATGTTTTCGTCTTAATTTCCTTTTCAACTTTCTGGAGATTGATACCTACTGTATTTGTTATTAACTATCTTCTGTGATTGTAAGTGAAGATGTTATACCATTATAACAAACAGCTAACATCAGTCTTCTAGACAATAATATGATGATCAAGTGAACATCAATTTAGTTACCAGTGCGATTACAAAGAACATATTCCAAGAATATTTCTTTAAAAAATGGAGTAGATATACGACTAAATATTCTTCCAAAGGCAATAATATAAACCGTCGCAAATAAGGTTTCTGGTTTAGTACTATCCGGGAGCGATAGCGCTAACAAGTTGAGGGTTCACCGAGAAATATCAGTGACGATTGATGCAAGAAATTTTCAATTTTGACTTTTCTCTCAAGTACATTTAAAGTCTGCGATCGTGTCTGCTGCACTACTCAGGTTAAAGACGTACTTGTGTGATCGCGGGAAAGAGACAGAAATTTTGAAAAGTTCACGGGAGGCACGAAACGTGATACTAAACGACCGTAGCATTCCGTATTTGTTGTTATAATGAAATTCAACATTCCGCGATTTAAATATGTCTATACCCTCGTATATTTTCTCTAGGCGCTAGACTCTGCATTCATTTTGTTCGTTGTAACATATAAAACCAAAAAGAAATTTTATTTAAAATTAGAAACAAGTAGCTTTTAGTAATTCGCTGTTATGAGTGATTCGATCTTATGCACAAGTAACGACGCTTTGTTAAACATATCTTATGTGTCTTCGCAATGTAAACAACTTCTGTAATCTTGTGGTATCTTTACAAACCACGTGAATACTCCACAAAAGATACTAAATCCTATACGTTCCGCAACATTATCATATCCCTTTTAGATTACTGTGATGGAACCTACAGACCGGGCGTAACCCAGAGTAATGCAATATATGAAGCGTCAGCGTGAACAAATGCCTTTGTTACATTTTGCTCCTATTTAGAAAAACAGCAAAGAAGTTGAAACTTGTCCAGAGAGCGGTGTGGCGCTGAATAATGTCACATAGACTTTCGTTCCATCAATCAAACACACTGTTTTAAACGGTTTCCTTTTCGTAGCAATGATAACAGTAACTTCTATTTTAAATTATCTGTGAAAATATCAGTTTAGGAAAACCTTTCTAAATGGAAGTTATTTGTAGCCATCTTAAAAACAATGCAAAAGCACCATTTTTGACCAAATTAATTTTTTGTAACTTGTTATCTGCATAGTAGAGTGATAGACTGGCGTTAGGGCTAAGTAGAGTAGTTCATATTATAACTGTCGGAAAACTATTGTACGTAATTACCGGAGCTTAGAGATTCAGTTGCATATTCTTTTCGCAAATAATTAGTATAAATTATGGATAATGGTTAGTTGAAATTCCTTCGGTTATAAATGAAAACTATTTGACAGTACAAGGAAGCATACTAATAAAAATACGTTTTACGAAATATTTGTTGATTACATTTATTTATGTGTTTTTGGCATATTTAGCTCAGTCCGGTACGAGTTACGTAGAATATAAGGAAAGTCTTACTTATCGTATATCAGCTTTCGAATTGTACAATTTTCAGAGAGGGGAAGAATTGTCATATGTATTATACGACATTTTGGGATCGTCCATATCCCAGGTTAACATTTAGAAAACTGTAAACAGAGCTACCGAAAATTTTCGCAGAGAGGGGAAAATCCCAATCATCCTCTGCTACAAATTGAGCACTGTGTAACATCGCGACATACCCTGGTGAATCTGAGAGAGACCCTGGAATATTTCAGCCCCTTGTCTTCGAATTGGAATATTTTAGTGATTTCAGGCTTCTAAGACTCCGGACCGGAAGAGGTAATAAGTGGAAGGTGTCGTCCGGCATTGTCCTGGTGTGGCAGAAAAGCTCCTGCGAAACCAGGATTAAACTTAGACCACAGGAATGCTATTCAACTCTCTACCACTAAGCTGCGGACTTCAAACTGAGTACCTAACCCTCTGAAGAAAGCCGCGACGCTGCCACATCCCTACTGTTTAAATATGTGGGAAAAGCATAACATATATTTTTCTTCCACTGTTTTTCTAGTGGATTTCGCTCCAAAAATGTCTGAATATCGAGGCTATTTTTTGCGATCCAAATACAGATACTTATCAAGGACACATCAGAATCCTTTGTTTCGTAAATATATCCATTTTCGCCAAAATGTCAAATAGACGTTTGTTTGCGCATTCGCCTCATATATACAAAAAAAAAATACAAAATGAATGCATAAGATGTAGTCTTTGATCTCATTATATGTACTACCAAAATTGAATAATTAAAATACTTACTATGTCAAGGAGACGCAACATACATCATTGTTGTTTAATAATTAAAGTCTTAAAATATGAAACTCTCCTCTACTTAGCAAATAAACATAACCCTTGAAGAACTGGTAATCAGTACTCAGGACGTAATAGTAATACGCTTAATGTCCCCTGTTTCAGACTCTGCAAAATAGCTGGTTCATTTTCTCTTTCGACAAAAAGAACATGGAACTGAATGGAACTCCCCGGCAATAAATATTGCAAATTCTACCAGTTACAGTGAGTCCAGAGATCATCGGAAGCAATTGCTAAGATCAAGCTCTTATGAACCAACTGATAATTTCACTCTTTGGTAGTGTATAATTATAATGGCATACATATGAATTTTCAATTACTTTTTTCCTCCTTGTGAATATGTAAACTAATGACACCAGTAAAAATATTTCATGTTTTAAGTTGTCGGTGTATCTATGTGTGTGCTAGTGCATTTAGTATATAGGTATTATTATTATTATGTACTCTCCTTTTCTTCTTATTGTGTTGTATATCAGAGTATATTGCTAATATTGTATATTCCATGTAACTCTACTATTGTTATACTGCCATTACTAGTAACTACTATGCACTATTTTTATGTTTGTTCTAATATTATAACCTTACATTTATTTTGACAAAGTTTAGGTGGCAGAAAAGCCATATTCGTAGCCTCGCTTGCTTCAATAATGATAATTTCAAATCAATTTGAAACCTAATTCCTGGACCTGACAGAAATATTTTATGCTTAACAGAAAACTTCTTTTTCACCCGTCAAACCATTGTTTCTGGCAATATTCAATTACCACTCTTTTCCATTATTAAAGAATTTACTTAAAACAAAATATGAACGAATGTAATAACATTATCTGTCACTGAAGACTACGACTCCAACGAAAAGTTTTCAAAATAATACCATTAAAACGATGCAGAAATTCAACTAAAAATTAATACTTAACTGTGTATATCTTGGCTCAGTTGTGGATTATTATCAATAAACGGATTTTTAGCAAGAGTTGATTAAAATATTGACGTCAATGAATGTACTCAATTTTAATGGAAAGAAAAGTATGAAAACCTTATACACCTAGTCGAATTGACAGAGAATTTAACCAAAACTACAGATTTTCTAAACTACAGAAAATATACGTCACTCTCTGTATTAAAGCACTAAATACTTCCGCTCGGAAAACTAGCCTATCATCAATAGTATTATACCTTTAGCTATGTTAAATTTGGTAATGACATCAACATTATTATTACTGTAAAGAAACCTTTGAGTTATATGATGTAATGCAATTACATAGCAATGCAAGACATGCAGTCGAAATATGATTACAAATGTTATTTATCGAAAGAAAAGAATCGTCTCACATACTACACATGAGTGGTTCTTCGTCACTTCCATCTCGGCAATCTATTTTTCCATCGCAGGAAAAAATTCTGGGTACACATGTACCAGAACGACATCTAAATTGATCATCTTCACACGTGTTTTGACCTGTCGGAGAAGGAAATATGGAAAATATTTATTCTTGAAGAAACTAACAGTTACTTCAATAAAACTTCTGTAAAACATGGTTTACAACTCACAGAAAATAATGCATATATAAATAAATGAATTAATCTAGTTGCTTCGGTCTACTATTGAAGAGAGGAAGAACTGTAAAACGCTAAGGAGTTTCAAAGGCTGTGTAAATGATATATGAAGAGCTAAATGCGAAACAAGCTGTGTTCCTTTCATTGATCTTCCGGAAATGAGCAAAATTTCTCACATAATATATTTTCAGTTAACTTCACAAGGTTGCTTTTAATCCGATTCCACATACACTAAAAGGTTTGGGAAGTAACTAGTGCCCCTCAACATTCTTCTATCATTAAATTATTTGACTTCAAAAATAGATATTACTTGATTTTCACCACACGCTCTATATTGCTTGTTTTTCCTTCAATCGTGATGAGATCATATGTTAAATTTGAACTAGTTATGTGTTCGACATCAACATAATTACCTCCCTAGTGAAGTACAGCAAGGTTTTCAGTAGTTTGTGATTATTGTAGTTCACTGTAAAAGACAAGTGTTCGATTTTCTTTGACATTCAGTTGACTCGTTTATAAAAAAGATATGTATAGATCTCCCTCTCAAACTTTGAGCAATGACATCGGCTTTCAAGAGTATGTTGCTGCAGGAGCAGAGACAAAATGATCGCATCCTTTTTGCGAAGTCAAATACAAGGGCCACTTTCACTAAAGTGAAATGGCTCCCCTGAAACTTTTATTAACATATTATTAGACAGTTTCCTTTTCATAAAATTAATATTTTTGCTGTTTGAATGGTATTCGGAAGTTTGCATTTGTGTAAACACCTGCATTTCAGGTTATTAATTTGTCAGTCTGTAGAACAGAGCTAGATTAAGGACGGCTAAACGGGCTACAGCCTTAGGCCCCCACCGCTTCAGCGGCCTTGCCAAAGTAAATCACTTACTTTTACGACCATTGTGAATACGTAACAGGTGTCCTAACAGAGTCTACAAATAGCTTGAAGGAGCACTGCTGTAGAGTAAATAAATGCAATCAAAATGATACCTGTAAATAATGTAGATTTGTCCCGGATGAAGAATAGTTTCCTGAGAACGAATGCCTTGTAAACTACGCGCAAAATAGCATTGAAATACGCCCTTTATATATTGTTCCCAACATTTTGCAAGATTGGGATTTCCACTCAAGCAAATAAAGCAAAAAGATCACTACACCTTGCTTTTTTCTTTCCCGATATATTTCATTGCGCCGTTTCTTCCTGGAACCCAAATGTCCTTCTGCAATTGTCACTATGTCAACTGCAATTTCCATTTCCCTTCTAATTCAAATAGCTTACAACACATCTCTATCCACAACATTTGTTATATCACTTAACATACGTTACAAAAATGTGCGGCATAAGATGCGCAGATCTACGTAAGAAGAATTAAACATAGATGTAACTTATTTTACACCAAACCGTTTTTGATATAACTTGTTTTTAACCAAATGTAAAATTCTTTCAACCTGTAAACTGCTCAGAAGTTTTTCTGCAAAAAAATATTGTAGTTTCACGTGTAAAATATATCTAATTAGGCAAAGATAGCGAGAAACCATTTTCCTAAGAAATATGGATTTAACTTGTTTGCATTTACGCTCTTCATATAAGGTCTCACATTGTGCCTTCGCTGTTTTATAGTTTTCCCAAGAAAGGAGTTTGTTTATATAAGCGAGAAATATATGTTTTAGAGTGGTAGAAAATGAAACATGGATAATCGACAACACATTTACAAAACTTCATAAACAGATATTAGTCACGCAGTGGGCATTGCAATACATTACTCCGAGCTAAATATGGACCACAAATGATAAAAATAAATTCCTATTTCATATTTATAGTATTTGACCACTTTTCTATTGCTGTTAACAATAGTAAGCTACGAATATTTGAATAAATCAAAATGTCTAAATCGGACACGAAAATAAATGGAACATTGAAATTCCTATGATAAAATATCGAAAATGAAAAACTATTATAAAAGAAGAAAATGTGTATCTAAATCACTTAAGAAAGATGGGGATTGGAATGCTGAACTATACTGAACCAAGATATGGATTCTAGAATATAATTTACGTTGTAGGTTGCAGAGCAGATTTATGAAAACGAAAAAATAGCATACTTCTCACCGCATGCTTACCTGAAGAGGAATGACAGATAAACAAAAATCACTTGCAAAACCATAACGGCGAAGATCACCACACAAACAAAGTCCGATGTACTCATCTTGGGATAAAATAAATACTTTTCACACACATACGCACACACTAAGATGGTCACTCAAACTATAAATTCGATTAATAAATAAAATCGAAGATTGAGGTTCATTAACGAAACACTGAATCAAAAGCCCAGCCGCAGAGAATAGATAATAACATATCACACACATTTTCATATACACCGAACACTTTAACATACATAAACTTTACATCACCCATCACTGATCAGTCTATCGAAGGCATTAACAACTCTGCTCCAGCAATCCACCAGCTATGGGAATTCACCATCTTACATTCTTTACATTATCTTGGTGACGACTGCTTATTTATGGTCTTACCTGTCACTTGAGTTACTAACCGTTTATATTGTACACACATTTCTTACGATATCCTTCAGTAATTAGAGTAGTCGATTTCGCTATCATGTTAGGCCAACTCCGACATGAGTAATACGTACATCACGTCAAGAACAGGGGAGCAGATTACGTCAGCTGAAGAACGGGGCATTGCCAAGCCTAAGCAAACAGTAAAATGCCTAGCACAGACAGAGATTGATCTAAGATTTTAATCCCATAGAAAACGGAAAGAAATGTCGAAGAATGAAATAAAACGTAATAACAAAATATATTAAGAAAATAAAAAGAAGAATACTCTTTTGTAGATTGCCGTTATAACAACAATGAAAGCAAAACACTGACTACCGGTATCCCTTTCTAACGTGGGTGAATGAAACATCTCAGTAATCACCGCCCGTTGGTGACTGACTCATTACAGTACCGTGATCGAGCGTACAGTTACAGGCATTGGATACCAGGAATAGAGGATTACGTATAGAACATGGATTTTGTTATTAAAGGTTCAGAACTCATCCAAGTTGAGTTCGAATTCAGTGCTTGCAGGAGCACTGAACACTTCTGCAGAAATTATTTTTAAGTTCTTCAGAATGATGGTGTACACTTTCCTAATGTTTTTTGTATTTACAATCCTACGCGCAGTATTTTTAGCTTTCGAAATCCCACATTTTCATTGTCTTGGTCCGTCAACGAAAGAACACAAAGGCTTCTGTATCCGCACCTTGAACTTACCATACTTAAATATCAACTACGTATGCCCTTGCATGAAATGTTTCCAGCTATGGAGCGTTGACATGTAGAATTAAAAACTGTGTTCTCTTTTTTGTTTTGCCTTTCTTTTGAAGCGTGTTCAACTGTTCATATATTAGTGATTCAACTCAATGCTTCTTGTTTGCATTTAATATATTACAGCTTAAGCGCTGCGTGTTCTTCTGTATCCTGTTTGAGTTTAATTCTTTTTGAGGGCACATTCAAGTTAAGGAGGTACTTTGGGTTTGCAATATGTTGACTTTACACTTGTTGTTTCAACTCATAAGAGAAAAGTTTTCAAAGATGAGAACAAGAGGTCTATGACTCCAACACAGCTCGAAAATGTAGTAAGAATTCAATAATATACTCCTCTACGTATTTCGATTTCTTTTGAGCATACAAAGCAATTTTAGATTTTTGATTCGTAAAACAGGTCTATTTAGGGTTCGAAAGATAACGTTATCGTAGTGAAAAAAGTGAGACGCCTTGTCAAAAATTCAACTTAAGTATAAGTGATTCATACGAACGTTTCTATTTAATGACCACGATATTTTACAGAAACCGTCAACTATCGCAATACATATCTTCCTGTGGTCACTCTTTTCTATACGCTAAGTATTTAACTCATCTGTCTATTGTGAAATTGTCTGAATGCAATATTTGTGAGAGGCAACATATAATCGCGTAATGTTGAAACCAACTTACGTAAATTATAGTTTTAAGAATTCAAATATGTAACAGTGACTTTCAGTATGCAGCATAAACTCATGGATACGTTCCTATCCCAAACGTAAGTATTTGGAAGTAGTAATTAAAAAGTAGGTAAGTATTTACAAGTACCGAGGATTCTACTAATATTAAGCAGGATAGTTTCGAAGATTTTCAACCACGTGTTATTTTGAGATTCCGACTGCGTTTTGGTTTACTCTGGAGATCGCAGTCATGTTAATGTCGTTTAAATGTCTATAGAAATAAAATTCACGTATAAAATATTTACATGAAAATTTTCTTAAATTTCAAAACACCTATATATAAAATATGTTAATACTGTCTAGAGCTCATTATATTTCACATTTACTTTCCTCAAAACTATAAAAATTTGCACTCGATGCACCGAATCTTTCGTATATATATCTTTTTGTGGTGTTAAATCAGTTTATATCAAGTTATTTTTAATCCACAAAAACATAACAAACACTATACTTACCACATGCTTCTCTAGTCTCGTCACTTCTATCGGTACAATCCCAAAACACATCACAAACAGCGATTTTCGGAATACATTGTCCAGAGGAACATCTAAATTCATTATCTTGACAAGTGACATTCTCTGTTTGAAAAGTGTAAGATTAATTAACAATATTTTAATGAATAAAATTTTGTGACTTTAAAATTATATTGCATACAATAATTGCTTCTAAAATTATCACAATTATGTGACTTCAATAAAATATATTTCCATCATATCCTAAATTTTGTGTAAATGGAAAACCGTCAATATTATTGCATCTTCAATAATGAATATATGTTTGGTACACCTCTTATAGTTATGTTCATTCATATGTCTTTATAGCAATTTATGATTAAAACAACTTTATTCGAAATACTGTTTTCCCACAAGGAGCCTCCCCAGATGACGGATAGTGGAATTCCGACCAGATATGGTAGATACTGGAAACGTCATGGGACAGTCAAAAACTAATACATTCCTTTGCAATGATCTACGAATTTAGAATTTTAATTACGGCCTTTAGTCAATTAAGGTTCAAGCCAGAGAGGGATCTTCAAAGGCTAAAGGAAGATAACCCAATATGATATTTTCTCCTCTCAACTGACTCTTTTCATTAATCCTCTAATTAAAGTATATTGACAATATCTCTGGAACCTGAACATTGGACAATGCAGAAGCGACTCTCATTAGCCATATAATATAGTGAAGTAACATTTAATATTTTAGACAATTACAATTTAGAATTTGTTTATGTGTATTTTCTGGGCGTGAAATCAAAAGAAGCTTCCGTAAAGAACACATGCATGGATTCTATATAGTTTTCTTAAGTGAAAGATATTTTCTTTATTGGACTGAATAACATTAATTACCTTGCATAAGACAGTAACATTAAATTTTACAAAATTGACTTTCAATAGTCAACCATTTTTTTTCTTGACTGTACCGTTTCGTCTGACTACTTGTTTAGTCATCTTCTAAAAATTAGTTTAGTTAAAGATATTTGATCAAAATAACATCAGTGAAGAAAGGTAAAATATTGGTAAAATACACAAATTGTACGAAGTTTAACAAACGCATTTAACGTTACAAAATTTATTAAACAGAAACAATACGAGAGAGCGTTGTAGCAGTATGGATGGGAATAGATAACAAAATTGATCGTATAAATGTTACAGAGTGTAACAACGGCTAATAAACAAAGTCAATTTAAGTCGATATACACTGTTCGCCTTTAAAAATGCAACATCAAGAAGGAGAGAAGATAGTAGAATCAAATTTGGCACATACATACCGTAAGGTACAAGTAGCAAATATTTAAACATACCGCTCTGTGCGTTGATGATAACGTGGCCACAATGGAACAGAACTACCAAAGATCAGAAGCTTGTGGTCCACCATTGGCGTTCAGGGCAGCTAAAACACGGCAAGGCATAGAGATGATGAGCCCTTGGAAGTAATCCTGCGGTATAGGAAGACATGATGATCCTAAGTTCATCCGCTGGTAATGTGTCTAGCGTGAGAGACGTTGTATGATCATGGACAAGACGTATTAAGTCTGCGAGAGATCAGGTGAACTGGTCGACCAAGGAAGAAGCAGACCGTTGTGCTCAGCCAGGCTAGGCTATCACGTGCCAAGACAGGTGCGCGTTCCCCTGCTAGATGTATTCCCTGATAGGCCTACACTAAAGGCAATCTAACAGATTGTTGATGTACCATTGGCTGTGCACATGCCTATCAATTCGCAGGGTACATGAACTGGCACGGAATTTAATGGAACTCCACACAATAAAACTCGGTCCCGGACCAACGTGGCTATCGCAGGCTTCGCCAAGCCTAGTGCCGCTAGATACGGATGGGGCCAGCATGAATCTTCATACATAAGCGATATTCGTCTAAAAAGATAATGTTTTACCATTCGGTTCTCCATACGTTCGCGACACCATTGTAGGACCTCATACCTATGTTGTGCAGACAGCCTAATCTTCAACATTGGTGATATGCAAATATCCCTCGCTCTGAAAGACGACGTAAGACTTTTCGTGGAGACACTCGGAGCTGTTCAAAATCAGCCAGTGCGTGCGTCACTTTACGGGATGTGGCCGTTGAATCCGCCAACGCCATACGCACAAGCTGTTTGTCCTCGCTGCCCGTGCTACTGACTAGTCGTTGGGATCCGACATGTCGTTGCGTAGTGCCTTCGTAGAGTCATCGATTGTATATGCGCTGGAATGTGGACGCAGTCCGTCCAATACGAGCACAAATGTCTCGCACTTGCAACATTCCACAATTCTTCCGCAATCACCTGTTGAAAGGTCCGGCAAATTCAATAACGATGCATCGTTCAATCATATAGACACACTCACGTCACAAAAATAGTCATCTACCACTGCACAGCGGCTCTTTGGACTGCTTCCAGTTTCTTTTCTTAGCTGGAATACCCGGTGCCCGTGATGTTTCACGGTACTGTCTTGCTAATCAGTTGTTTACCTCTCCATCCTCTACATATTCAGATAATTTTGCATTCATCCTATTTCTCCTTCTTAGTGTTGCATTTTTTACTGTAAAGCAGTTCACTAAGATAATTGGATGTCCTTTGCAACTTCCTTTAATTTATACGAGGTTTATCTGAAAATTAGCCAATCTATTTTATTAACGGAAAGTAGTGAACATTGCTATTGTAACACTGCACACAGTGGTTGAAGTATTCTTCGCAAGCATGCTTGGTGGGTGGTGTGATCTACTCTTGTTTCGGCATCCGTTAAGTAGGCAGCGTACAGTGTGGTGTGATTCTTTTTGTCGCAGTTCCATTCGCAGTGGGCAAAATGACAGAAGCAGATATCGGAGAATCACACCACATCAAAGATATCTGCATGTCGGCGAAGAGTGATAAGGTAAATGTTAGTTTATGCATAATGAATATGCATCAGAAGGACGATCAGTTGCAAATGAGTACTGTCGTGACGTTCTGCGTCACCTACATGACGCAGCTCCTAGTAAGATACCGGACCAGTCGGCTTCAGAAATCTAACACCTGCATCAGGATATTGCCCAAGTCAATTACTCCAGACAGAAAATATAATCCATGTCTTTCACAAAACTCCATACTTCTCGAAACTGTATCGTTTTGATTTCTGACTTTTCCCCTAATATTCAAAGAAACCTGCTTCGACATCGAACGACGCCGTTAACAAGTCTTGAAAGCATCTTTCCAGGGATACTTTTAGCAATGGTATGGTCGTTGGGTTAAGCGTGTGAAAGCTGAATGGTCCTGTTTCCAAGGTGATAAGGGATTGAAGCACACCAGCTATGTAGTTTTATTTTTCTAGCTTATGGTCGGATATTTTTCTGCCAGGCCTTGTATTTGATAAATCAAGAAATATGTTCACAGAAATTATATCTATACTTATGAATACATTCTTATTTAGGGAAGACCCTGAGTGGTCAAATACATGGCTTCCTTGTTATGCTGAAATTTACTGTTATCTTGGATATATTTATATGTTGAAATAGATATGCACCTTTTTATTTACACAGACGTTTTCAAAAAGGAACTTCATAACATAATATCAATACGGGAAACGAAATTACAACATATTTGAGATAAATGCTAAAAATGTCGTACGTCATTTTACATTATACGAACACATTCCAAAACAAAAGATACTTAATGGCGTCTCACTAAGCTTTAGAACTGCTAATTTTCTTGAAACAATAGACGCTCAAACATGGTACAGTTTGGATACCGCCTTCGGGTCAACTATGGTTATTTGGCCATTATCAGCAGCCACCAGCCATACGACAACGGACCGAAGGTGTTTTCAAAACATAGTCGACATGATAAAATCGGTATCCAGCCATCACAGAGCCGACAGATGACGAAAGAGCTATGAACCATCAGCTGTTAATTGAGATTCGAAATGATAGTAGGTAGATCGATTGATAAGGATAATAAAAGCTCGTCATTTGAATTAAGTAACAAACAGTGTTTCAGAAGTGCACAAATCGCTATTAATGACAAGACTACAAAAAAAGAGCACATTTGTTAACATATGTTTTGTGCGTTGTGGCGAATAGTGAATCACAAAAGACCATAAATAAAATTCGAAATTTAATTAGTAAATCAGACTATGCTGTTTTAGTCCTGTCCACACTTTTAACGAATAAGGAGCAGAACGTTTTGATAGGATACAATGGCCGTTCGACGCTTTGACATACACCCTATATGGATGTACAGGGTGAATAAAAAGCCACATTACAACTCTGTAGATCACAAAGTGTCAAGGAAATGAAGCATCGTAGTACACACATATGGAATGCTTGGAATGGACTATATTAAGAAGTTGATGATCAATCTGCCCCATCTTCAAATCCTATGTATTTGATCAATGCCATTTTCTTCAAATAGAAAGTGAGTCCTGCAACATATCAAACAACACGTCAATGTTGTAACGAGTATCACACGAGCCACATGACATATGAACAACATGACCTACATCCTACTTGGCTGATTTCACGATGGCGTTTTCGTTGCTCATCTACAATAAATTACAGTCATAGATAGCCCCGTATTCCGACTTCTGACTCATCAGGCAGTACGTTGTGTTTTGATTGTTATCCCAAAGTCGTATAGAATGGGCCGTAAACGATCTAAATACCACATTCTTCGTAACAGAGCTAATCTGTAACGATATGGAAAAAAGAGTTTCCATAATATGATAAAAGTTGCTACGGATTTTTCAAATAGCGTGTTACGTGACGATTGTCATTAACTGATAAATCAAACTTTGTATATCATCGATTTGGCGAAACCTGATATGTTTGAAATATCATGCTTTTAACCCTGAAAAACAAATAGTTTCTATTGGGCTTCAGGTTTAGCCACCGGAAAATACAGTGCTGATATATTTAAACAAGCTTCTAAAATACTTTTCGAATATCATGTGTTTACCATTATTTCGGTTGTAAAATTATTAGCAATGGATGTGAGCAGAGCACGCGGTTTATATAGCTATTTATAAAATTGTGTAATGTGCGTGCGTCTAGCAAATGCAATTAAGAATATGAGTTGTGTTTTAATGATGTGAAGTCTGAAGTGTGGTGTTAAGAGAATATTAGGCAGAATCAAATGCTAGATAATCTCTTGAACTAGCAAGTAACACTATTTCAAGTGGACATCAAGATCTAGAATATATATCTAGAAAAGCAGCATAAAATCTGAGTTTATGTGTCAAAGATTATCTGCAATTGGCCAGTGATTGAAAAGAAATCGGAGGGAAAATCATGAATAGCATTGTTTGTGGTTGGCCACTTATGATTATCTGGCGCTAGGTTACACTCAAAGCTACGCACAACGGTGACAGGCAGTTAATTGCTGCAAGTCGGTACACTCGTAGTCACCAGAGACCAACACTGGTACAAGTGTAGAATTGAGAGTAATCTGTAGAATGGTTCACGAACGCTGTGTGTAAAGTTATTAAGTTATTGAGGGAGTATATATTCCCACAGAATCCACTCAAATTTAATCATGTATCGGTGTTACAATCTGGATGGCTATAGGTATAACGATTTGCGGATGTCAGTCATAACACCGTAGTGCTCGGCATCGAGCGTAAAATAGTGCCAGTGGCCATCCGAAAGTAATGCCATTAACAAATTTTCCCGCCAATATCTCTACATCCAGAGACCAATCGCATCTAATATTTGACACACAAACTTAGTTTTTAATGCTGATAATAACTATTGATATATGTCTTAGATCTTAGTGCCAACTTAAAGTAATATTACTTGTAAGTTTTTCTCTGACATATGTAGTCCTGATTACACCCCAAAAGTGAAGAATAGTCTTCAGAAAGTGATTTATGTTAAAACAACACCCTAGGAAGTATTAGGAGTCTTTGCACAACTACTTGGGGGCACTTGAGTTTGCTAATTGATTATGGTTTAGTAAACGCTAATGTTATTGAGTGTTTCGAATAAATGCACCACGAAATTTGCTTCCGATACCGCCATTTGTAATCCAAAGAAAATGTCTGACAATAACCTTCACTGTCTTCTTATTTATTGTTTATAATTTGAATAAGTGTTTATCGGATGAAAAATCTAGAAATTCCTACAGCTACAAGAGTAACCAACATTGATTTTATTGATATGAAAGGCATAAATGGCGTCGTATCATTTTGCAGCGTAATAGGAAAACATACGCGTTTGTTTTACAAGACAAATCTGATTTACTTTGAGACGAATCGCAATTTGTCAAATCTTGATATAATTATTTCTCGTGCCACTTTGAAGATATTCTTCGAACAAAGAAATCATGTCAATATTAGTGACCTCTTACAATGCTGAACGGGACAAAATGATAGACGTTGAAGCAAACGGATTTAAACTTCGATTTTTCATCGGGCAACAAAGCTTCCAAATGCTTATTCTGAGAAAGTAGGAATGTGGGCATATCAACTACTTATATACTTCTGCAGAGACAACAACAGTACGTAATGCATTGTTACTGCGATGTTGGCAATACACGAGAAACTATTCCTTTTACTTTTAATTTTTCCATTAATTTTTCAACATCTAATAATAAGAAAGGTTGGTGAACTGTTCACTCGATATCAATTTGATAAATATGACAAATGATATGACATAGCATGCCTACAGTAAAAGCTAAAATATTAGGTGCCACAACTTTGTGTTAGCCTTGTAATAAATATGCAAAATACTGTACCGGGTTGGGCCATCAGTCTTGTTAGGTTACTCGAATAAAATAAAAATAAGAGATAGAAATGAATGAAATGTCCATGAACATGTTACAGGTGAAGGTGAGAATGGTACGGACCGTAGCGCGTTGCGGGCAGCCATCATGAAATTCGCCATCTTGGATTCAACTTGAAAATTTGAAATTGGTTGAGATGTTTCTGACATATCAACGGGCACTAACCTTTCCTGAAGAATTCATAATTCTATGGTTGGTATTTGTTTATCTCTAACGGTTTGTGAGATTTGTAATGGCTTTCCGTTATTGTTTGTTTCAGGTTTACTAATTGAAAATGGTTCTCACGAAATGTAAACGAATAGAGATTGTTCTGATATCGGATGAACGAAGTGTGAGCAATCGCAGATGATATAAACTATCGCCGACCTGAAAGGAATAATGTCTAACCCAAAAATGTTGCTAATATCTTATCCGAATATATCAGTGATACAGGAACTGTTCACCAGACGGGCAGACGTAAAACACTCTGTGAATGAAGTAATAACAACAACAGCCTTTAACAAAGCTCAGAAAATTGCACACCATTTGTCCATGGAAAATGGTGTGAGTCATCCCTCTTTAAGAACAGTGGGAAAAAAATCGAGCGGCACTCGCACAAGTAACAAAGGTTACATCATCTGACTGATGACGATCCTATCCTAATTTCGTTTATAAGTGCAACAGGCAGTTGTCGTAAATTGCACCTCGCCATTCGATTTCTCGTTGCCTTAGGATGGCATTTGATATATCGCATGGCCATGTTACCATTTGAAATTTTAAAGTTGAAACCAAGATTGCGGATTTCAAGATGATAGCCAGAAAAGTGGTATAATCCAAAACATCTTCCCCCTGGCCTAAAACATATTCAGGGTCATTTAATTACTGCGTGTCTCGCATTTTTTTTATTTTATTCTACTATCCTAACTAGACCTATAGCCCCTCCATGTACATTATTTTGCACATCTATTACGAGGCTAATACAAAGTTAACACACAGTTTTGGCAGCTAATATTTCAGCTGATGAAAAAAGCATGCTATGTCCTATCATTTGGTATCATCCCGATATCGACTGAACAATTCACCTTGTAAGTGGCGAGTGTTCAAAAGCATTGAAAAGTCGGACACTATTTGAAATCACCACATATCACCTGACACTCTAGCTCATATTCACAATGTCCAGCTCCGTTTTGCATCAATTTTCTAATTACCTGCCTCACATTGAAATTGTCATACCCAAACTTGTCTCATTATTCCTAATTATATAGCTGGCGGCATTCACTCTAGTTAAAGAGGCTCATTAACTCAATAGAAAAAATGTTAATAAAAATGAAGAAACAAGTTTTTTATGTCAAAGACAAGATATAAACAAGCTAAGTAATGGTGTAATTGTAGACAAATCAAAAGTGCCCCAGTATGAATTCAAATTGTCTTATATCGTATCCAAAAGAAAGAGTTAAAGTCCTAGTGACAAATTGCAGTCTAAGCGAATGCCGGGTCCTGCCAGTTTCAGGGTCAACGCCATAAATTTTCGCACCGGTGTCCATGATTACTCCAACGGTTTATGCCTTATCTCTGTCGACCTTGTGGCTACTGAAATCTCGTAGGCGCACAAATGGAGAATATTAAGCGATTAGAAAGGATCTACCAGTTTTAGGGTCAGAGTTATAGGTTATTCTACGGTTTCAGACAATTAAGAATCCAATGTTGTATGGCTCATCTGTGTCGAACTTCCAGTTATTGAGATCTAGGAGTGGCTTTAGTGGAGAATACAAAGTGATTTAAAAGGATCTGCCAGTTTTAAAATCACATCCATAGTTTTCCTCACCATTGCAGACCATGGTGAATCCAACGGTAATTCATTCATCTCTGTGTGACTAGCAGTTACTGGGATCTGGGGAGACAAAGAAACATACAGATGGAGAATACTAAGCCATTGAAAAGGACCTGCTGTAACGAATTACCATTATTTACATTTTCTTATGAAGCGCATTTGTTACGGTTTTTGATTGTCCGTTGTTCTTCAACATGTTCAGCCTTGAAATGGCTTGTAGGTAATGTGAGCTCTTTCGCCACAGAGCTCTCTCCAGACCTCACTTCGTGAACAAACATTGGTGAATATAGTTGCTTTTTATTGATGTGGAATACGATGTGTTTATCTGAGTGACGTGATATGTGGATTCTTGTTTTTGTTAGAGTCGAGTTAGTATACTGTTTGGTTTTGCTGTAATTGGGTTCTAATTGGTTTGTCCTCAGTGAAGTTATGTGGATCTGTTTCAATGATCATTATTTGGTTGGTGATCTCATTTCTCATTGATTTGTTACCAGTTTTTCAATACGGCGCATGATTGTCAATCTATCCACATTTACTTTACAAAGAGCAAATACGACGTATTGGATTTGTGATTGTAAGTATGTATATTTTGTAATACATTTATTATTTATATTATTGGATTATTAGTTACGTATTTTTGTAGTTGTTATTCGGGTGTAATAAATATGTGTTCTGAAAAACTATTTTAATTGAACCCAAAATTGGTAGTTTTGAAACTGAGAGTAAGTCAATTAATTGATATTTACGCAGTCACCCTAAGTTACTATGTGTGTGACCTGACTTTGTGGGTTGCTGGTTCGGACCTTTTAGTTTGATGTATGAAAATATGTCAAGGTATTGGGGCGAGCAGGACTTGTGGAGTCAGGATCGCAGATATAGTAGTGGACTGCTTACGCGGTCGAATGTGGGTACGGTATTGAAATATGCAGTAAAATTTCGTTCTTTTAATTACGGCAATTGTACTGTTATGGATGTTAAGTTATATGTCCATACTGCATTGGAATGTGCGGTAGTGACCATTATGGTCTAGTACTGTTACACTGTTAGTTTTAAAGTTTATGTGATAGGTTATTCCACGGTTTGAAACAATTGCGAATCCAACGATGTATGGCTCATCTCTGTCGGCCTTGTAATTATTGAGATCGAGGAGAGACACGAATGGAGCATATCAAGAGATTAAAAAGGACCTGCCACTTTTAGAGTGAAAATTATAACTTGTTCTACCGTTTCAAAACATGTCAAATTCAACGGTGTATCACACATCTCTGTGTGATTTGTAGTTACTGAAATTTATGGGCGACAAAGAAACATGCAGATGGAGAATACTAAGCGATTGAAATGAACCTGGCAGTTTTAGAGCTTATGTGATGGGTTACATGCGTAGGACCAACACGGAGTTGGACCAACACGGCGTTGGACCAACACGGCGTTGGACCAACACGGCGTTGAACCAACACGGCGTGGAACCAACACGGCGTTGAACCAACACGGCGTTGGACCAACACGGAAACAAGACTGCGTTGGACCAACACGGCGTTAGACCAACAATAATATCCGGCGTACGACCAACACGATCAAACACAAATCTTGATAATAATGAAATAATTATGTAATAATATCTTTAGTAAAAAACTCTAGTGTGGATTGGCACCGCGTAAGGCCAACACTGCGTTTGACCAATACGGCGTTTGACCAACACGGCGTTTCACCAACACGGCGTTTGACCAACACTGCGTTGAACCAACACGGCATTTGACCAACACTGCGTTGAACCAACACGGCGTTGGACCAACACGCCTCTGAACCGACACAACTGTGTATCGCTAATGCTATCTTGCTTTGTCTATATCAAATGATGGGTGGTTGGTTGTTTGACGATTTTATCTTTTTATTATTTTTTATTTTATTTATGTACGGTAGGCATCTCATGCTCAGGCAGAGTTATTTTTATATTGTTAGTATGCAGACACCGAGCACTAGTAAAGTTTATTTTTTTTTATTTCCCTCTCCACTATACTGGGTTTAGGTACTTTTCTTAAATGCGGCTGCCAAAGTAATGTTTTACTACAGTTCACTAGAGTTTACAATTGCATTTCTCAGTATAAAATATTTGCGCACCAAATGTCCTAACCAGTTTTTTTCTCTTTTTGATAATCTCCAGTATTGTTCGTATCTCGGCTTTTCTGTTAATCACTTCCTTATTTGGCATCTTCTGTATCCAGCTTATTTTTTTCTATTCTTCTCCATATCCACATTTCCGCTCCGTACAACACAATACTCCTAAAAAAACATTTAATTCATCTTTTTCGTAACTCTTAGGCTATCGCTATTCTCGCCTTGAGCTCTTTCTTACATTTCACATAATCGCTTATGATACTTCGCAAATACCTGTCCTACTTTTTCACTTTCAATCTTGATGTTTGCTATGGTTAGATATGTTCCAATTACCATCGCTGTTGTTTTATTCACGTTTATTTTTATTTCATGCTCTTCACAGCTCTTCTGCGGTTGTTTTAATATCTTTTTAATTGATGTCTCATTTCCTGCAAAAAGAACCATATCATCCTCAAAGGTAATGATGTTCCACCGGTCACAAATACTGCGTCGCTTTCGAAGCGTCTCCATAATTTCTTCTAGATAATATACAGGGCGATTGCAAAGTAGGGTCAAACTTCGAGGGGTGATTCCTCACATCGAAACAAGAGAAATATTCATTTTAAAAATGTCGTATCATGGATAGTGACGGACTTATAGGCGCTCAAAGTTTGTGTAACATCGACACAAATCACGTCATACTCTATATGTAATGGCGTAGCTTGTGTCGGCTTAGCAATGCACAATGGAAGTAACCAACTCCCACAATTTCTGAAGAATATTTTCACCTTTCTTCTTTTTGTTCATATTTGGACACGATGAGCATGATGGTTGCTTCGTTGGAATTTACAATCTATGAGCATTTCAATGAGGTATAAATCATCACGATAATTAGAATCTGGTCAAAGCTATAAAAGTAAGGGTCTAGGATTTTCACACAATCCTTGGCGGGACTTTAGTGGTTAAATGCGTGCGAGACAAAGATGAGACGAATGACCATCACCATTGACATTGTATTCATGTTAGTCAAAACAGAAAACTGCATTAAATTAAAGTTTAAAGCGAAGTATTAAATACTGGATTAAAAGGAAACACCTGTTTTGTATCAATGGAATAAAATTAACACTAAATCCCCCAAACATTTCAAACTGTATTTTGGGGAGCTTCTTCAATAAGACCCATGCGCTTTCATGACTCTGTTCTCTCCGTGAGTGAAATACTTACCGACTGATTCTGCCAGAATTGGCCTCTAATGGGATACACAACCTCATCATTAACTTTTTAGGGTAAAAAATCGATAGAAAGTATGCAAAACTTTGGCTGCACCCTCCCGATTTTGGCTCTGTACCCTCCAAATTGAAAATCTTGGAAGAACCAATGCTTGTACCCCTTTTCTCTCATCTCTCGTCGTGACCATTACTTCTTTTAAAAGCACTTTCTTATAATTGAGAGAAATATTCATCTTTGGGAAACCTATTCTCTTAACTGTTCACCGAGTAACTTTTTCTGAAAATTTAAATTTTATATATATATATATAGATAGATATAGATATACAGATATATATATATATATATATATATATATATTTGAGCGGAAATTGCTTAAAATTGGAAAAGTTTTCTCGCTTTGGAGAATATATTTCTTTTGTCTCATTTCTTGAGGAAGAGTAGAATGCTTTAAAATTGGGGAATTTGTTTCTCTTGGCTGAGACATTCTGTCCAAATATACGAGACTGCTTATTCATAAACATTCAGATATAGGTCTAGGTATCTTAAAACAGGCCCGTAGCCAAGTTGGGGCCAGTACTTTCGGCGTCTGCCCTGGATCATGATGCGTTCCCTCAGCAAACGTAGATTCAGAATTTGGATTAATAATAATTCTGAGATTTAGTAGGGACCTAATTTTGCATTGCAGTCGATACACTCAGTAGTAAGCAATTTAAAAAGTAGTCATCAGTACTTAAATGATGTCGATCACTAACTACCGTAAATTATGCGATACATAGTGCTTTCATCTGCGCGTTTTCACAATATTCTTTATCTATATATTTTGGCGATTTTTAGGTTTTAAGATATCCTAATGTTTTGGGGTTAGGAGACTCGAATGGCGTTGAAATAGATTTCATAGTGTCTATATTGTAGCATTTTATTTTTAAAATATAGCTGAAACTGTGAAGAACATGTTTTTGTAGATACCGAGTTTGGTGAAAACGCCCCTTAATTGTAGGAGACTCATCCTTCTATATTCATCGCTTAACACTGCTGTTGGATGACACTGCGTTTTGCTCTAGCCTAGCCGGAAGCATTTTCCCTGTTCATTTAGTTACTTGTTCCTGTCTGAGATATAGAAAGGAAACATTGTTTGGTTTTGAGACCAGTAAACGTGTCGTTTGTAAGATTCACCCGAGAGAATGTGAATGAGTATCTCTGAAGGTAAAGTGATCTCTACCAGCAAGGATATACGTTTATTTACGATCAGGGATCCACGACTGGAGCACAAAGTAAGTAGTTGTGGGCAGTGCAAATTGTTGAATGTAACCAAAATAGACACGCTGCATTACACAATACATAACAGAGCTACGCCGCCAACAAAGAGTAGAAACAACAAAGAATGTGATCTGGAAACAAAGGGCCAGCCAATAAAATAATAATCTATGCTAAAAGAATTTCCGAAACCAATAAGAGTTGCTGTCTTGCTGTTCCATATGAACAGTTTAAATGTCTGTCGCACTCCATCGTAAGAGATGTGGCATCCTGCCATGCGTATATGAACTACATTCCTTTTGGTTCAAAGAAGCAACATTAATAGAAAATGGTTATCAAAACTGGACCATTACTCAAGACTTTAGCCAAGGGCTTCCAAGGCAGGAGAAAACCGTATTCCATATTGAAGCCATAAAAAATGGGGAAAGACAAATAAATTCTGGCTTCTGCATGCTCATCTGTCTCAACTATTATTGATGAAAATGTACTGGAAAATCGAATATCTGTGAAATTTTGTCAAATTGCATAAAATTTTCATATGTTGGATGATGCCTATAGTAAGAAATGTTTGACTCAAACACAATGTTACAAATGGCCACTTACAATAGGACACAATAACGAGTGGAGGTTGGAGTTATAAGAAATACTTGATCTTTCATCCAGCAGAATTGTCTCACTCTACGCCTAATAGTTAGACAACCAACATTACAGTACAATTTTCCTCAAAAGCATGGAATTCCAGGGTATCCCTCCATTTGGAGGAAGAAGGAATGAGTCGTTGATGACCATTTAGAGAACTACGAGATAGAAAGGCAGAGATCACATTCTTGTCTTGTTCAAACACACACACACACACACACATACATAGGGACAGAGAGAGAGAGAAAGCATAAAAGAAGACGGAGAAAGAGCGAAAAAAGAGATGAGAAAACAAAGAAAGAAGGAAAGAAAAATGGCGCAAGACATGGAAATAAATGAATTTAACGGTTATCGATATGCAGTCTGCATCTCTCTCCCCTGCCTACCTCTCTCTCCGTCTTGTGCTTTTCTACATTTGCGGAATAAATCTCTTTCAGGAGCAATCGCGAACATCATTTAAAACGCTTAATTCCTTGAAGAAAATAATTCGAAAATCCGGTTGTGGAATCGAACCATGAGAATGAAAGCCTGACATCTAGCTATACAGACCATAACGAAGGAGTTGTTAAATCAGCCACTAAACACGCTACTGTCAGCGTTTTATTTATACACATCCTAACTTTCAGTACCTTCTCTCCAAATTCCCATGAGCACTAATTCAAGATAATCTACATAAAATGCAAAAAAGTAATTATTAATAATAAATATGAACATACAAACATATATTTTGAACTAAAGAAAAGAAGAAGAAAACTTGCCCCCACGCCGGGTTTCAAACCAGTTTTTTTATTTAGTAACCTAACCGTCGTACCAATACTTCAAATTGGCAACTGCAAATTGATCGCTTGTCAGTGTTCTTTACAGTTAAGGAGTTATTTCTCCACTTCCTTAGCAATTCTAACTTCCTGTCTCTGGAGTGTCTCATTTCAGTATTGACAGAAATTGTCATGACGTCATTCTTTGGCTAATTGTAGCTACTTGTATATAATGACAAATAAGAGTGCCAAGAAGCAGCTTCCTTTCAGTTGCCAATTTAGCGTATTGGTAGAGTGTCGGAAAGCTAATTTTTCTTTTTATTTCCTAAAAATATATTTTTATAAACTCAAATTTATTATTAATAATTGCTTTCTTGCATTTTTGTAGATTATCTTAAGTTAGTTTTCATGGGAACGTTGAGGTTCCACGGTGCTTCCGAAGGGTGGGTACACGCAAAACTGCTGTTGGCATACTCTAACTTACCATTTGGAGCACCGTTTCATGCGCATTCATGGGCCAATCAAATCGAAGGGTCTCAGAAACTAGACTGTTCTTGAAGAGATTCTACTGCGTATAACACGGGGAGTATTGTACGAACTAATTAACAGCTCCGACGTCAATTTGTTTCAATTGACCGTAAATACAATTTGTTGTTCGTACCGTAAATACAACGGACAAACCATGGTTGGAAGGTTCCTTAGGTTGCCTGGTAATTAAGAAATTGAATGAAAGAACCCGGGGTCAAGTATCGGCAGAGGCAACACTTTTCTTTAAATATTTTATAAGTTCAAAGGGACTAGCAGGGTAAGATGGTGAAAAGTGCCTTGGAAGGAATCGTGATAAAATATACTACCATATTCAACATAAAAATGATGGCTCTCCACCAAATTTCAGCTCTAAAGATGCTAACATAACTTCATAATAAATTAAACTGTTTTTTGGTAGTTTAGCTATATCTCGGTCGGATTTGCACATACAATGACCTGCTTTTTTATATTGAAGGTTTTTTCAACCTCTCCAAGATGGCATTTTTTTCAGATTTCAATTAAAATTTTGAGAGAGGTTAGAAAATTTGAAAATTGAATTTAAAACTAACACTACAGTTGGCTCGAAAACAATATAATGTTATGTATGTTCAGTTGTTCTATAACCATGATTTATTTTAGATTTTTTAAAGTAGTTGAACATAACCTAAAAAATTAAAAAACGGCATTTTTGTCATTTTAAGATATTTTATATTCGTTTCGTTAGCTCAAAATATTTCGTGGGCTCCTCAAATCTTACAACATTAATTTAACTCATTTCCCGACATTATACAATGATGAAATTTTCCACATCGACGTCAGTCGGGTGACAATACAACATTCCATTGTAACTTTCATATCATTCAATTTATGTATATACTGTAAAAATATATTTTAATGTTTTTATTACAGACTTCTTTATTCTAAAGTAAAAACTAGCCTGCACCATAACATTTGAGGATTTGGGAAACAAAATATCAGATTGAAAAAAGTATGAACTCCGAAACAAACCAAAAACTGAATAAAAAGGGACTTTCTCAACGGTGCAAGTTAAGCAGGAAAAGGTCATCAGCTGACCACAGTGATTGAAAATAAGACATGTGACAAGGGATTCTAACATAACACGTGCACTGTAAATACAAGTTCGAAAGCATCCTTTGCCAGGTCGCCTTCGTGCACGACTGGAAAAGACGTCGGTTTTTTGAGTGGAAAGTCCCGGTTCGAATTTCCCCAGGGACAAAACTTTTTCTTCTTATTTTCTTTCAAAAAATATTTTTATATGTTCATATGTATTATTTAATAATTGCTAGGGTATATATAAATAGCTGATTACTACTGAAATCTAAGATGTACACCGAGCCGCTGGGAGACGCAGACTCCGGTTAGCTGTGGGCATACGCAAAAATGGTGTCAATTTTCCTATCAATTTTCTCTTTGGTACACATAAAATTCATTTTATCTTTATCTTATTCCAATCACTGTGTTGTTCATTTGCACGGTGGAGAGAGTCGTAATAAAAAAACTTTTTAAAGACATCCTTCTCTTAAACAAATTCGTACTAAAAAGTAACAAAAAATAAATTTGTTCATGCATGGTTATTTGGTTAAAAAGAAAAACATGGAGCGCGCTCTCATATACAGCCACTTTATAATTTCTTCAATTTGCTCGCCCCATGACATGCTTTTCTTTTTAATAATTCATGAACAAAATTATTTTTTGTTACTTTTTAGTACGAATTGTTTAAGAAATGGATGTACTTAAAAAGTATTTTTATTATAACTCTCTCGACAGTGTAAATCAACAGTACAAGGATTGGGATCAGATAAAGATAAAATGAGTTTTATGTGTACCAAATAGAAAATTGACATATGGAATAGCATGTTAGCAACATTTTTGTGTATGCATGCGTCTGCGTGCGCCTAACCAGGGGCTGCTACTCCCAGCGGCTCCGCCGGCCAGCTCCCTTCGGACGCATCGTGCTTTCAGTAGCAATCAGTTATTTACACACATTCTAACAAATATTAAATAATACATATGAACATATAAAAATAGTTTTGAAACAAAAAAGAAGAAAAATTGTTTTCCAGGGAAGGACTCGAACTCTGGACCTCCCAATCATGAGGCCGACGTCTTGACCAGTCGTCCACGAAGGCGACCTGGCAAACGACGCTTTCGAACTTCGGGTTATGTAAGAAGCCCGGTTACGTTTCTTATTTCCAAATATCTGTGTTCAACTGATGGCGTTTTTCTGGTTAATTTGAACCGTTGAGAAAGTCCTTTTTTATGAAGTTTTTCGGGTGATTTCGGAGTTCATACTTTGCTCAAGGTGATATTTTGTCGCCCAAATCCCAAAATGTTACGCAACCAGCCAAACGTAGCCCCAGGGCATCCAAGTATTAATTTCGGGATAAAGGAGTCTGTAATAAAAATATTAAAATATATTTTTACATTATATACATAGTATATAGAAATATATGACAGTAACAATGGAATGTTGTATTGTCAACCGACTTACGTCGCTGTGCAAAATCATTGTATAACGTCGGGAAATTAGTTATATTAATGTTACAAGATTTGAGGCCACCACAAACCATTGTGAGCTAACGAAACGAATCTAATACGCCTTAAAAGCGACAAAAATGCTGTTTTTAATTTTTTAGGTTATGTTCTACCACTTTAAAAAATCTGAAAAAATTTAGAACCCCTAAACATACATAACATATATTTATTTAGAACCAACTGTTGCCTTAGATTTTTACATTCAATTTTCAAATTTTCTAAACTCTCTCAAAATTGTAATTTTGCGCCAACAAACTGAAACAAATTACCATCTTGTAGAGTTTAAAAAATCTTCAGTTTAAAAAACAGGTCATCGTAGGAGTAAATCCAAGCGAGATATTGCTGAACTGCCGAAAAAGACTTTAATTTATTATGAGGTTCGGTTAGAATCTTTTGGGTTGAAATTTGCTAGAGAGCCATCATTTTGTATACTGATCATGGTAGTAATTTTATTATCACTATTCGTTCCAAGGCAGTTTGCACAGTCTTACGCTGCTACCCTTTATTATTATTATTATTATTATTATTATTATTATTATTATTTCTTTTTCGTAGATTATCTATAATTATTGATCATGGGTTGGGGTAGGTTAGGTAAGGTTAGGTTTGGTTATGTATTTTTATACTTTCGCTTCTTTGTTTCAAAATACATTTCTATCTGTCTGTGCGAATCTGACCTTACCTAACCTTCGCTACTCCATGATAACAGCCAATGGAAGAAACCGATTATTAAAAGCAAATATAAACAGATAGAAATGTGTTTTGAAAAAAGAAACGAAAGTGTAAAGTTACATAACTGAACTTTACATTACCCAATCTACCCTAATCCATGGTCACTAACTTTAGATAATCTGCGAAAAATGCAAGAAAGCAGCTGTTAATAATAAATTTGAACTTTGAAAAAAATATTTTTTAAGAAAAAATAAAAAATGGCCCCCCGCCGGGAATCGGACCCGGATTTTTATTTCGTAAGCAAACGTCCTACTAACGTTCCACGCTGGAAGCTGGCAACCGGTGATCTCGCCGTGACACTTACTGTCATCACATAACATCTAGCCAACACGTGCCTTTACGTGGATTTACATTCAGAGAATCGTGCTTTTAGAACTTCAAATAGTCGATTAGAAAAAAAAACTCGCCGCCAAGATTCGATCACGGGATCTCGGGATCAGTTTTCCGAAACGCTGACCACCAGACCAAGCTACGAGCTCTCGGCCAAACTCTTCTCAGTATTACTTATAGTTCAAGAAGCTCTGCACCTACGCGAGAGAGGGTGACGTACCTTTTCTTCATCTGAGCTTCTCTTCTGCTGTGGAGGAGGGCGAATGGTTCTGAATAAAAAATGTTACTACATAAACAACAAAACTTTTAACGAGACAGGTATCTGGGTTCTGATTGACCTCCTGCCTGTCAACCCGATACGGTCTTCACAAAGTGAACTTTTAATACTATCGTCTAAACACAGAAAGACCTACTTTCGAAAACTTGTAAAACATGAGTTAATTAACTGTTCAAA
>JAGDQP010018468.1:0-36492 GCA_022664845.1 Lepisma saccharinum | reverse complement strand
GTTTAGGTCGCCTATAATGATTTTCATGTCATACTTGGGTGAGTGATAGTAGACCCTTTCTAATTGGCTATAAAACTCTTCTTTTATGCTGCTATCTTTTTTCTCTGTGGGTGCATGAACTGTGATTATTGTTATGTGTTTTTCCTTTCACTCTGAGTTTGCAGATTCTTTCCCTGACTGGTTCAAAGTCTATTATTTTGTCCTGAATGCGTTTACTCACATAAAAGCCCGTCCCAAATTCTGTCCTAGCTGTGTTATTTCCACTATAATATATTGTTTCATCTTTCTTTTGAAGTATGCCATTACCTTTCCACCTGATTTCCTGTAGACCACATATGTCTATTTTGTATTTTCTGATTTCTGTGATGGTCTCTTTCATTGCACCGACTTGAACCAGCTTCTTACGTTCCATGTTCCAATTACCATTTCATCATTCCGTTGCCAATGCTGTTGTCGATTTCCCTCAATCCGTCCGTTCCGAGGCTCCTTCTCCGGTCTCCTAACGGGTTGCTTTTCCCGGGGTAGGGTTGTCGGCCCTACGCCCAACCTGGAGGGCCAGGATTTTTCTGTCAGTGTTGTCTCCTTTATCTGAGTTGTCCGGGACTACTTATTCGCCAGGATCTCCTGCTTATTTCGTAGCTGTCCTCCATATCTGAAGGACGTTCCACTATCCGCAACCTGTGGACGCGCCCGATCGAAGCCAGCCTGCGTAGCCCTTTCTGGGCCCTGGAGATCGCATTGTTACCTGCTATAAAAAATGTGTGTTCTAAACAATAACAGAAAACGATCTGCGCAATTGTTGGGCCGTGATGAACGACCAAAACATATTCCAAAGTAAAATTTCAGCCATAGAAAGTGAAATTGATTGACTTTTTGGTCGTTCGCAACAAGTATTCTTCACTATAGCTTTTCGAATCCAGATTAAACCAATATGGCAGAGATACATTGTAACCAAATTGATTATATGCACCGTGAACTTTTAACATGAACGTTTATCACTGGTCAATAGTAAGAGACCAATTTTCTTACAGGATAATGCTCGCCCACACGTTGCACACCAGGCTCTGCAGAAACGAAATGCGCTCAGCTATTGTTGGAATTATGAAATATCTTGAGATATTCATGAAAGCAATGGCTTCAGTTGTTTGCGCGTATAGACATATCCTTAGATAGTTATATCTATGGTGATATAGTTTGTTGACAAAACAATTGAATAAAATGTTTTTGGTTTTACTGGAAGTTATACGAAGGGTTTCATGTGAGAATTTTGATGAAACGTAGTATATATCTGTAGTTCAAAGGAACAAATGATATTACCAGAGAATAAATTGATAACAGCTATGAAACTCTTTTCCCGTCCGCCATACTCGCGAAACCTTTTGCCTGCAGATTTTCACTACTTCAAGCACCTGGAGCTGTTCATACGCGGAGAAGTCTTCCGAAACCAAGCTGCTGCTGCTGAAAATGCCTTCATGAAATTTGTTTGCACCATATCCCCAGATTTTTGTGTACAATGAATAAAGAAGCTGGCAAAACTGGTTAGATACCAACGGTTCCTACTTTGATTAAAGAAATGTACGAAAACCTGAAATATAAGGCGTTGAAGCTGAGGGTTACAACCGACATTATTTTTGCAACAGCCTGATAAAATTTCTATTAGTGATTAAATTAATATGAACAAACAAGCACTGACAATGAAAGAGTTCAATAGATATGAAAGATAGATTAAAGACAGAGTCATACTTTGTGGGATAGTGCAGTTTTGTGTTTCGAAGACAGTGAATGTTTACTGGTTCTTTGAATTGAATTTCAGTAACAAAAGATTTTCAAACATTTCATGTGTCAACTGCCCTCTTCTATAGTGGGAAACATCTGCCTTTCCGCTGCTCCATTCTACAGAATAGCAGTATTGTATTTTATGAGGATGTTTTTATGACACGGATATGTTCTACATGTTGAACACTTTTTCCAGCCATCCCGAAAAACTAGAATAACGGATTTTCCTTGACACAAAATCTAAAATTCCATCTTTCTCTTTTTGTTCTTTCGTGTTCTTTTTCTTCGACCTTTCCCTCGATGACTGGACGGACATGTTCAGGGAATATCGTACAAAGTGTTGCTTATACCGATAGTCTTTAACGCTTAAAGGTATCGAGTACTTTTTTCCTCCGAAGTATCGAGTATTTGCTGAGACACCATTTTTTGTATATCCCGATACTACATACTAATTTCGCGATACTTCTGATGTCTGGATACTTGTATAATCGAGCCATACTCAACATGTGACAGGAACAACACACGGCAAGTTAACTTTAAATCCAGATCGAACGTTGGTTCAATATTGGCCAGCTTGTCAGTCTTCAAAAGTGTATCATTGGCCATTTTCAGTGAATCTGAGTGTATGTGAGTTCGTTTGAAGAATGAAATTTATACTTAATTAAGAACGTTAAATTGGAAATAATAATATTTTTTTTTCACATACCTTCATTATATAATCCTAACGAGACACTTTTTTTCTTTGTGTTGTTTTATTTCTGCTATATCAACGTGGATCCAAACTAATGTTATCAACCAAGAAAAATCGATGGCATTATCGTTTCACTTCTGTCATACCAGGCAAATGCCATAATAGGTATCTACTAACTAGGCCCGGGACGACTACTTTACAACATCCTCTCCCGACCTGGTGTCGGATTACATATCGCACTGCGTCAATGCAACGCAAACTTTGAAATTTAGTTGCGTTGATTTGCGTTAAATATAGGAGTTCGGAGAAGCATATTGCGTAGCGTTGCGAACGCAAATTTGAAAGAGACGATATTTAATCCAGCCCCAGAATCTCAGATACCTAGAGGCCATAAATAAATTAAGAAAATTATTAAGGATAATCTAAAGCAACGATCTCCAACGAAAGGTGGCAGCACTACCTCCGTATATGTCTAATGTATTTTCATTGTTACACGAAATTTCATTGCTACTAATACAAATTCAAGCCTAGAGAGTTCAAACTGTCAGGGAAGAAAGTTCATAACCAATTCAAGAGCATGATCGATGCCGATTTTTAATTTTCTTTTTTGTTCATTGTTGAAATCGCTTCATTGTTGTGAATATCGAAACCTATAACGATGAAGTTCTTTCAACAATGAACGAAAAAGAAAATTAAAAATCGGCATCGATCATGCTCTTGAATTGGTTATGAACTTTCTTCCCTGAAAGTTCGAACTCTCTAGGCTTGAATTTACAGGAACAGTCAGGAAATTTGGTGCAACGATAAGAATACATTAGACATATACGGAGATAGTGCTGCCATCTTTTGTTGGCGATCGTTGCTTTAGATTATCCTTAAGTGTTATACTTGTGCTGGGGGACGGGGGATTCAGCGATGGATTTGTGAATAAGGTAAGATCTTCAGATATATGACAGAGTATATCAGTTCTTCCTTGCATTGAGTACTTCGAGGTAGCGCCCTAAGCCCAAGTACCTCGGAATGGTCCAGAATAGGGAGGAGAAAGTATTGAGTGTTATATTAGTATTATACGTATCTCGCGGGATAGTTGTTCTCATTTCTATTTGAGTAGCCCGAACAGTTTAAATCTGAATTTGAATTTATTTATGACCTTTACGCATCTCACACTCAGGTTGGGATTTGGTAGGGGAGAGAATATTGGAAGGTAGACGGCCATGACGTATTTTGTGAGTGTCATCCCGGGATTTACCTTGTGACTGAGGAAAAATCCTCCGAACAGTTTCAAGGTGAAATCAATAGTAAGTTTAATCTTCATGCAAATATTGATTTATCCTGCATTATTCCTACGCTAACTCATCTTTGTGATCTTATTCACAATTTCCGTATAGCAGCACGGACCAGTTTTCATAAATGTCACACCTGAAACGCGATCAGTCCTTTTCCTGTTTTAAGTCTCCTAAAAACATGTTTATTATAGCTAGAAAGCACCACCAACTCTGAGTACTAAAAGCAAGATTTGTTATGTAGGAGCACAAGTCCCGCACCTCTCCGTTCTGTCCATGTTCTCTCCTACCATGTGAAAACGCTTTTGCGAACGTTGTCGCTTTTCTATCGTGTTTGTGAAGTTCTTGTACGCCTGTCTAGTGGGGCCGATTAGGTGAAAAATTGTACACTTTTTCATAAAAGCATGAAATTTGGCATGATAACTAAGGTCATTTTTAGATATTGAGGCACTCTGAAATTGATGTAGGATTCCCGAAAAACCAAAATGGCGCCCAAGATTTCATAATTAATTATTGCTTCTAGCATTTGAGTGATTTTCAGATTTTAAATGTGTTTTACGACAGCGAAGACAAATCTGACATCCTCCGATCACTGTAACTAATTTTAAATACACCCATGAACCAACATCAACAAAAACTAAGACAAGAATGTATCGCATTACAATCCTAAACGTAAAGAAGTTGATATGTGAATGGCTAATGAACAATTCATATAACGCGTTGTTAAAACAATTCGTAAGCAAAAGTAGTGTACAATGTTGCTCAAACAACAAATGATGTATCACAATGACACCCATAAAACTCAATTATGCCTTACGACACAGATGTCAACTCGCTGCTACTTCTGCTGAGGGGTTTAACGCGTGGGGGTACACTGTACAAATACTAGATACCCCAAATATCCAAATTCGTTTTAGTTTCGTTACCCCACCACACTTCAATCAAGTGTGGTCATTAATAAAGACATTTTAAATTATGGTTGCCATCTTGGATTTCAAGGATGTTTGGGTAACTTAAAGCTGGTGAATATATTTCAATGCTCTGAAAATCATGTTCATAAACTTCATTTTATATGGACCAGTCTAGTAACTTTGGACTTCGGCCCGTCACGATTGGACCACTTACAATCTAATTAAAATCTACAAACACCCATGCCTTTTCCAGGAATCGAACCCAGGAACTTCGAGTCGTTGGCCTAACGCCTTAGACCACACGGCTACGCGGTCGGTCCACTCTCTTTCAAGGTCAAAAACCCATCCGGAAGCTATTTCCCCCGCCCCTCACAACCTCCGCCCCTCTTGGTCACCCTCCTCTGATTATTCCAGCCAGAATCTTGAAAATCTCCACCGCCTGGGACCGGAGAAGACCCGCACAAATGTAAAGAGTAAGACAGCTGACTAACAGGTAGGAGGTACAAAAACGGAACAATTGTCTCTGAGTACAAATAGTAAACATGGATCCCCAAAAGCGGCTGACTATATTGTGAAGTGTTCCAGTGGTATAGAAATAAAAAGTGAAAATAAAAAACAGTTTTTAATCTATATGCAAAATGTTGGTGGAATGCGTTCCAAAGCCAATGATTTCTACACTAGTGTTTTATCCAATAGCTATGATCTGATAATAATAACTGAAAGTTGGTTATCTGATGATCAATTTGATTCAGAATTCTTTGACATGAGATATAAGGTGTTTCGTCAGGATAGGAACTTCGAATTGCTTGGAAAGGCGATAGGTGGGGGGGTCATGTTGGGGTGTCTACAAAAACATAACATGTATTATGTAAACTCTATTGATAGCTATTTTGAGTGCATTATAACTAAACTTACTATAAAGATGCTATCGCTATATGTTTGTGCTATATACATTCCACCAGACTCGAGTGAAACAGTGTATGAATTATTTTTTGAATTTATTGAGAGTAATTGTCCAGTAGAAAGCACTATACTCTGTCTTGGGGATTTTAACATACCTCAAATACTTCATTCCAATTTTGACCTTTCACACGCAACAAAGAAGTGTTGTAATTTGTATAATTTCATGTCATTATTCAATTTAGAATCATTTAATAATATCCGTAATGTCAATGGTCGCACATTAGATCTAGTATTAACAAACATTATTGACGTCACTGTAGCTAGAGAAGAACACCCCCTTGTTCCTGAAGATAAACACCATCCGGCATTACTTTGTTCCTTTCCACATAATCAATCGAAAAAAGAGAAACTAGATAACAACATTACTGGGTTTAATTTTAGGAAGGCTAATTTCGAACAAATGTATACAGAATTGTCGAGACTAAACTGGAACAAACTTTCCCATTTGAATGACGTAAATGAAGCATTAGGGCAATTCTATGAAATGATGTACACTACTATGAGCCTATGTGTTCCCCGTAAGAAATGCAATAGTAATAAATATCCGTCTTGGTTCACTTAACAACATAATTCAAAAGATTAAATTTAAGACATATCATCATAGGAAAATGAAAACTGGTGTAGACGTTGCTTTTCACCGAGATAAATTTCGCATATTACGTAGAGAGCTAAAATCAGAAATTTCTTTAGCATATAAATTTTTCATTGAAAGCTCAGAGTACAGTATCAATAAAGACCCGAGGCAATTTTGGAATTTTGTTAAAAGTAAGACAAAACATCTCTCATCCACTTCTTTGAAATACAGAGACAAAGAGCTAGAAAGTAACAGGGAAGTATCTAGGTCTTTTGCACATTATTTTCAATCTGTATTTAGAACTGTAACACCCCAGTACAAATCTGAAATTTTGTCACACAACCCTAGATGTGAACTTTTAAACACGTTGCAAATAAAAGAAATTAAAATGAAAGAAATTGAGGAAGCAATCAAAATGTTAAAACCTAAGGTATCTTGCGGGCCGGACGAAATTCCACCTTATATAATAAAAGGTTGTGCTGACATTCTTAAATATCCATTATATATTTTATTAAATCTATCTGTTAAAACTTGTGTATTCCCTGACAAATGGAAGGAAAGTTTAATTTGTCCTATTCCAAAATCCGGAAATGCCAAAGACGTCGAAAACTTCAGACCAATATCTATTTTATCATCGTTTGCAAAAGTATATATATAGGCGAATACTGAATCATGTAAACTCCATTCTTTCACCACATCAGCACGGCTTTTTGAAAAATAGGTCAACCTCAACAAACTTAACAATTGTAACTGACTTCATTGCAACTGAGCTAGATAACGGAGGCCAAGTAGACGTCGTATACACTGATTTCAGTAAGGCATTTGATTTGGTTGATCACGATGTTTTGCTACGCAAACTTACGTTCTTCAATTTTTCTACGGAAACCATAAAATTATTAACTTCGTATTTACGTAAACGTAAGCAGGCAGTAATTTTTAAAGGTTATATTTCAGAATATTTTGAGACACTGTCCGGAGTACCACAAGGTTCAAACCTCGGCCCTTTATTATTTCTTTTAGTTATTAATGATATATCTGAGTGTATCGAGAACTCCCATATTCTCTTATTCGCGGATGACCTGAAATTATACGCTAGAATTGAATCAATTGAGGACAGTGCCAAACTACAAAAGGACTTAGATAATGTCAAAGAGTGGTGCGACAGGAATAAATTTGTAATTAATACAAAAAAGTGCAATTTCATATCTTTTACAAGGAAAGAAAAGTATGTTGAGTACAACTACTCGATTGATGGAGTAAATCTATCGAAACCTGAAACTGTTAAAGATCTTGGAGTTGTTTTCGATCCAAAATTAAACTTCGGGCGTCACATTGAAATGATCACTAACAATGCGTATAGGAATCTTGGGTATATTTATCGTTTTAGCAAGGATCTCCATCTTGACTCAACACTTCTAAAATTGTATTACTCTTACGTGAGATCACAGCTAGAATACTCCTGTATTATATGGACTCCGAACACTCAGAAATATGTTAAAGCAATAGAGAAAATCCAGTGTAAATTTTTGAAATTACTAATGTATAGAAAAACCACATTATATCCTGCATACATATCATACAGGGAATTAGTGAGCAATTTTAATATACAAACTTTGGAATGAAGAAGGCATTTAAATGATTTAATATTTCTGTAGAAATTAATACACAATCAAATTGATTGTATTGATTTAATTCCGAAAATTTTCATTCAAGTTCCGAACACTAAAACTAGATTAGGTAATAATGGGACATTCTATTGCAAAAAGCAAAGGACTGAAATTCTATATAAATCCCCAATTTGGAGAATGAGTGCTTTCTACAACAAAATTGAACCTAAAGTTAATGTAGATATATTTGGAATGACTTACAAAGAATTTAAAAGAACTGCAGGTGAAGTAATATGATTGTTTCTTGTATCTTGTAATTACTATCATGTACACGCAAGCACTGTAATTAGGGATATTGCCTGTTTGTTGTGTTATGTTTTGAATAAATAAATAAATAAATAAATTCATGTTTAGGAGATCAGCATCTGAAGACAGTTAAATCTAACCATAAATAAAGGTATTTTAATTAATGTACGCCATTTTGGATTTGAAGAGTCATTGAGTTAAATGGGAATTGGCGAATATCCTTGATCTGAAATTGAGATTCAGAAAGTTACAACCTGAAAGTATGGGAACAAGAAAATTAATCTAGTCTGGTAATAAAACATTTGAAAAAAATGGTCGCCATCTTGGATTTAAATGAGCCTTCCGCACTAGCTTAACCGTTAACGTTTTACCGTTAGTTAATTAAGAGTAGTGAATGATAGAAGGATCTTAATTTCCGTCCTGATAATCTGAAAATCACTCAAATATTATGATCAATAATGATTTTGTAAATCTTGGGCGCCATTTTGGATTTCTGGGACTCCTACATCAATTTCAGAGTGCCTCAATATCTTAAAATGACCTTTTAGGTATGTCCATTCATTATGCCAAATTTCATGCTTTAAAAAAAAACGCACAATTCTTTGAAACCTTCGCGCTAATCGGCCCCACCAGTCTTGGTATTCTAATATGTAAGTGCTTTGTTTACAATCTTTTATATATATATATATATATGGTAAAAAAGGTACTTACATTATATAATACTAAGACAATCGTACACGAAGATAAACACAAGAGAAAAGCGGCAACGTTTCGCAAAAGCGTTTTCACATAGTAGGAGAGAACATGGACAGAGCGGACTGGTACGGGACTATTGCTAAGACGCCATGTTGCCAACAGATGCTGGGTAACAGTGTGGCCAGGTTATGGAGGCGATAAAATTACTAGATGGGCCGGAGAAAAACACCAAATGGGAAAGAAAGTGCGGATGTTACTAGGAGTAAGTAAGGGCTTCCTAAAAGAATAAGAGGATAAAGAATCAGAGGGGTGGCGGAAAATAATAATAAAGGGGAAAGTGAGAACAAAGAAACAATATTGGAAAATAGAATGAAAGTGCAACTAGAGACGGAACGAAGACGAAGAAGAAACTGCGCTGCAGGGAGTTACATCCAGTTGAAGCTGGGTTCATGGTTGGCGGAAAGGATAGAGATGTACGTCTTCTCTAACTGTGGCAGGTGAGTCAGAGTTCAGGATTTTCAAGATGCTGACTCGAAAGGGTTCGTGAAAGATGCAGCCGTGATAAGAAGTGTGTTAAGGTACGGGGGAGATGGGGAAGTTGTGATATGGAGGAGTAGAGCGATGGTTGTTGATGGAGATTGTTAGAGGTATTCGGGTTTCTCCAACGTAGAAGGCGGAACATAGGTTACAGAGTAGGAGATAAATGAGGTTGGAAGGTATGCAGCTGCCAGCGTGTCGGAAAGAGTATGTTTTGTGCAGCGGGGTCTATTGCAGTTGCCAAGTTTGGGGGACGGGGAGGGATTGGTCCAGTACTGTTGAAAATCGTGTTGACATTTGGAGATCTGCGTTAAACTACTTTGGGACACGACGGGAAAACTCCTTGTTTGAGGTGACGCAGTGAGTATGGGGTGCGCTAGTTTGAGGAGCTATTGGAGGGCCTGAAAGCTGAGGTAGTATTGGGTGAGAAGATTGGGAGCTTCGCGGGGAGGCCGGTTGGAGGTAAGGTGATTTCTGGCACGGTCCAGTTGTTTACGGATGAGGTGTTTGGGATATCCATGGTCAGTGAGAGCTGAGGATATATAAACCTTACAAATCTTTTATCTGAAACTACTTAAATATTTTTCTCTAGTGACTTCAAATGCATCATGTACATTTTGATACACGGCAAACAGTATACAAGTACTACATAACCGATCAAATGTAATATTTACATCCTATATGAAATAATAAAACGAAGCTTACACGAGATGATTTACAATGTTAGGATATTTCTTAAATCTACTAAACCTTGTCGGGTGATGAAGACAAAGTAATTCATGCAGAAAAATACAGGGGGACAAGAATAAGATTTTGCTTTATCTTTTACTACCAGATCAAGACTACTGGGCTCGACGAAATGTTATTTAAGTCATCTGTCGTGTGATTACAATGGTGTACAATTTTCATCTCTAGAAAATGGTGGGCTAGGTTTTAGTATTCAGTATTAGTACAGGAATTTTCCCCATTATATGCAAATTAAGGTTATATTCAAAGTTGTATATTTAATTATATCGTATTTCTTATCGCTTGTCACACACGTTTTTACCTACGAAATTTTAAATTGGAATGGAATAGTGTTAAGGATTGGGAAAAAACAAAAAAAACACACACACACACATCGATACTTGTAGTTTGCAATGTAAATGCAGTATACCTACCATCATAGATCATTTTGTCCAAACATTCTTTCCAAATTTCGACACGACTTTGTTGAGATTTTTGCTAATCTCATGACGTAGACGATGGTTAGAGTTTTACAAATTGGTAGTCCATAAGCCTCTATTGTTTCGATTTTTTCTCCCTTGCAATCGATATTATTCAAAAGTCGGGAGTTCCCCGAAACTAGTATATGGACTACTAAAACAATAGACAATTTTTTTTTTTAATAATAATTTTAACTTCGGTCCGTCCCGATTATGTGAGTTCGGTCCGTCCCGGACCTTTAAAATTCGCAAACATCTGTGTCCCACCCAGTAATCGAACCCGAAATCTGAAAATAATAGAGAAAAAGAGGGTACCCACATTGATAGTAACTCGAACTCGGATCTTCGAGTTTCCGGTTGGGTATGCTATATTAGACCACCTTTTTTTCTCTCTAACTTCCATGTCTGTTACAACCCTATTATTTTCAAATGCCTAAATCATCAATAAGAATGGTGGGAAAGTGAAGTGTTAATAATACTATGATTACTCTTTTATTACTAATGTGTAAGGTAATATGTAATAGTACACGCAGCTTCACTGTTCGGGTGACATATCTATCCCGGGTGCAGGAGAACCAATTGTAATAGTACGAGGTCTCTTAACTGTCTGTCTGGGCACCTGGGTTGAAGATACGACGGTTGATGGGTTCGTTTCTCTTCCTTAGATTGGCGTTTATAAGAGACTTTGATTCGAAACTTCTGAACTTCCCTCGTAATTACGACTAACGCTACCTCGGTTGCCGTTAATGATGATAAGAAATTCCTCCAACGCACCGTCTTGAAAGATTCGGCTCCAAGAAGGAACCTCCTCTAAGCAGGGAGATTCACGAAGAACACACCCTAATGATTAGGATGGGGATTCAAGTAGTAACCTCCTCCAAATGGGAAAATGCCAAAAACCACTCAATAAACCTGTGGGCTTATCAAGATCTATTTATTGCAAGCACTGGCTGTGATATACAAAAAGAGATTAAAGTTTTATTGAGTTGTAATCTTGTAATAATGGTGAAATTTGTTGTATATATAAAACATAACATATTATGCATTATACAGGTACATACCGGTATATGGAAGTATCTAGCACAAAAGATTACAATTGAATATTACACAAATATACGTTCAGAAATAAGAAAGGTGTTTTAAATGGCATTAACTATCAGCGCCATCTCCAGTTCTACTGAGTGCTCTTCCGATATTCTAGCTTCTAATGCAGTCGGGCTCCTGATTAGATGCCGATAGCTACTGTTACAATCATTACCCCATATATGGCGCGAAATGGGTTGCTGAAACGAGAATTGTTCCCTAAAGAGTAAAATTTAACTGTGAGCACCATTGCGATAGTAAAATTAACTATACCAATGCTAAACATGTACTTCGAAACGCCAGATCTGACTCGAAAAGCACTGAATAAGAAATTGATTACTAATTACATCCTTTTCAACAAAAAAAAGCGTCCTACACTTTCATTCATTGTAGTAACATGCCAAATGAAACGCAATCAGGTTGATATATGTCGTCTCATAAAAACATTAGTGTTCTCTACATAATAAGCATTACATGCAAAATTCGTTTGATATTTTGATTATAATCAGTGAATTACAGAAATACGTATATATTGTTTTGTAATTGAACAACTATTCATATACGAAAAATGATACTGTTGAACCTCGAGTATCCAGACTAATTGGGACCTAAAGTAATCCGGAAATCATATGAAAAAAAAAAGACTGTAATAGAACACACGTTATATTACTGTACTCACAATTTATTTTCAAAATAAAACACTTAAAACATGTTCTAACTGTATAACTATATTAAATTTTAATAAGATACAGTAGAACCGCGGTAATCCGACCTCCGATGGTTCGACTCCTCGCATATTCCGGCAGAGGTTGAGGAATGTCGACGTATGTCTGTACTTGTCCTTAAAATACTACGTATTTTATTGAGTAAGTTAGCTGGTGACACTCGACCAGTGCGTTCTGATATTTTGCTTCAAGTACTGTAGTGATTTTTACAAAGTGGACAGTTTATTTGTGCTAAAAATCGGCTTTTAGTGTAGTGTACTCGTCCCATTATGGCAATTAATAAGTGTAAACAAGTGACGCTGAGCTTGAAGGACTTTAATGTGCTAAATATTTATACTTCTCTGATAATCCGACGTTGCCCTCAGTCCCATAGGTGACTGGTTAACGGGGTTCTACTGTAATATTTCTCCCACCCTGTATGCATGTAAGAGCATCGTAATAAATGTACATATTAATGCAAGAATTCCGTCCCGATCAATGAGTGTGATAAACGAGGTTCTACTGAATAGCATGTCTGTTCACGTTATAAGAAAGTACGCTGATTTGTTTGCAAGTATCATGGTCTGCGAATCTTGAACGACTAGGAGATCTAGAAAAAAAAATAGTTGACTTCCCATCAAAAGGTATGGTTAATTGAGAAAAATAGAGTTCCATATCTTCTTGCATTTCAATTTAATTTAGCTCATCAAAGTGTCTGAGTTTTTAACAATTCTATAATGACCACCCTATATCCAGATATTTGTTACTGGGTCTTCACACTCATCGGATGTATGTCAAAACCTCTTCGTGAAGTAATGGAGTGAAGTGTGTGACAGTTATCTACATATGACGTAAACAACTTGTGGGATAATCTGCAGATAACCTAGAACAGCGTTTCCCAACCTTTTGCACGCTGCGGACCCCTTGATATCTTACTAGTTTCTTTGCGGACACCTGTCCCAACAACTGAGGAAAACATTATCCATACAGTATCAGTAGATCTATTTACGTTATGTATAGTTCTTTTTTAAAAAGATGTACAATTTCAGTACATGAAAACAATTGAATACAGTTTGCTAACAATATTGAAAGTCGCGAATTAATGGTAGTAATAAAACCTAATGATTTTGTTTACTTACAGTTTTTCAATGTTATGACTGGTGTTTTTTTACGACCGTCGACTTCTTCATATCTGACTGCAACGTAGAGATTTTCAGGCGCAGATCTTGTTCAATTTTAAGGCTGTTGCTATACTTATTTTTCTTACAAACAAGTACAGAAAATGCTGACTCATACAAGTAAGTAGTCTATAAAGGCATCGGATGTGAAATGGCCTTTTTGGAAACATCAGCATACAAAGACCGAGCATGTAACCAATAGTCCAGCAAATCCAAACTGGGAAACATCATCTTCAAGATGGAATCGCAGGAAAACTCAGTAAGCTGTTCTTCTTCATTTGGTGACAGCTCACTTTCATTGTTTGGAAAGTATTCTTTATACAATTGTTTTTTTTTTCTCTCTCTCTCTCTCTCGTTGGAAACCGAAAAGTAAGCTCTCAACTGGGAACCCAAACACATCATTATGCTCTCACAATCTTTATTTGGAAGCACTTTTTCACTTGTTGGCAGAAAGTCGTTCAGCTTGGGAAAGGAATCATATTCCTTATTATCGATTCCGTGAGCCCAAACTTTTATTATTTTAATTGTGGCGTCTTTCACTGAAAATACAGTGACACTGGAGCCTTGCAGACTTCAATTTAATGTGTTCAGAAATTAGAAAATATCTCACAAATAAGGAAGCGTCGAAAGCCAAAGAAACTCTTTAAGCAATCCTTTAGTTTCAGTTCCAAATTCGAGTGAATCAGAAAAGGTCTCATCTCAACACGCAGCTCGAATAAGCGAGTCAGAACTATTCCTCGAGTTAACCAGCGAACCTCAGAATGTAAAGTAAATATTCATGATTACTTCCCATCTCGTTACACAATGCAGCGAAAATTCTGAAGTTAAGCCTTGATCAATTTTAGCGGATTCATCGAAAACATCTTTCACCTTGGATGATATTCTATATACAGGCAATGCTTCATAATGCGTCCACTGGGCAGAGCGTGCAACAGCCTGGACGCACGCAAAAAGTCATTTTTGTTTACCTGCCATTACCCGAGCACCATCTGTACTTATACCAACACACTTAGCCCATTCTAGTTTGCTTTCAAGGATAAAATTATTAAAGAAGACCTGTGCAGTTATATGTAACGGCAGTGTTTCACAAAACAAAATATCCTCATAAAACCTTGTTGCTGTGTTCATATTGAACAAAAGCTACCAAATCTGCATTTCCCGAAATATCAGTACTTTCGTACAATTGTAATGAAAAATAGTCACTGGAACACAAACGTTTTATTAATGTGGATTTATTCACGTTTTCATCCATTTCGTGGATTCACAATGTCGTTCGAGAGAGACACTAAAGAAAGTTCTTTGGAATGTTTTCGTCAAACAAATTGCCAGTCATTTGCCTTCCTTGTAATTGCGTGTCAGTCTTCACCAAATTGTATGAAATCTCTTTTTTGCGATCAATAGAGATACTTCGTATGCAGCTAAAACAGCCTTTTCATTATTTGAGCCTGACACAAAGTCTTTAACTACTTTTTATTAATTGGGTAAGTTCTGCTAGTTGATATGTTCATTAATTGAAGAACTGTGCTTCGTTTCAAGACGTCCTCGCAATTTTGAAGGTTTCGTGGCTTCATTCGATAGCACCTCACCGCAAGTAACACACTGATGTACCTGATCACCATCTCGTTCAATGATTGAAAATTCCAATTCTAAATATTACGGGAAATATTTACGCACTTCTTGGGCACTACATTATCATTTTTGCTACATGAACTCACATGTTTTTTCTGCCATGTTCTTTAACTTCACTGAACATTGGAAACGCATGTTTTACTGATACCGATCCATTTTTCGTACAGTCTGACACAGAAGTCTGAAGTTAGCTGTTCCTTTCCTTTTTAATTCAAGCGTCTAGTGAAAATCCAACTTGAGGATAGATGGCCATATCAGACCATGAAATGTTGTAGTTAATTCACGTCGTTTATTCCATTGGTTTCGGTTTGTCGAGTTGGATTTTAACTTGGCTTTCTTGGTCAACAATATCGTGTTTTCAAATTATGTTATAGAAGGAAATCTGTGTAATATGATGTAAATATCGGGGAGTAAATTATCGTTACACGTTAAAATACTGCGGCCTCCTCACATACTTGTCGCGGACTCCAGGTTGGGAAACACTGACCTACAATGTATTCTCAAAATCTACATTGCGTATACGTATCGAATACATGTCCAGAATACGGAGAAAGATAACATCAGGCAAAGTTAGTAGCAAGCAATTATCAAATTACAAAGACAAAAACATTTACACTAAGTTCATGCAATGGTTTTAAAAAGAAAGCAGACGTTTATCTGCACTTCACTGTAAGTATGTTGTATACTTATATTATCTTTTCAAGTATTTCTGATTTAATTCTTTGAAAAAATGTCATTATCTAACATCTGGGACATTTCTCAAATTATTATGTAAACTTAATATAGATTAAGTCGCGGTTAATAAGGAACTTAAGTATTTATACTGAATATATATCCACGAAACACAACCATGCCCCGTGGTGTGGTTAGCCAAGAAGGTAACCAATCTTACTTTGTCAGTGTATCCAGGTCTCATCAATGTATCTTGGCCAACGTCAAAACGATGGTCACGCCGATCAAGTGTTTGTTACCAGGTCAACGCCAAAACCTATCCTATTTATCACGAAAATTTTTAGGAACCTCGTATATATATTTCTCAGAGATTTCAGTTCAATGAAGAATTTTGGTTTCTCTTAAATATAACATACCGGTACTTTCTAGTCATATGTAAGAACATACAGCTTTATTATTATAAAAAAGAAATCATCTTAAATTTATTTCTGGAGATCTCCCACACAGGAAATCTATCCGGTTTCCGAAGAAATCAAGTATGTGCCAAACTGAAAAATTTTTTACTGGCTCATAAAATGTGTTTTCTCGATAAGACTTCAGCAACCTTTGATTTTACACACCGAATAATGAAAATAAAAGTTTACCTAATAGTGTCAGACATATTCGAAATATTAAACAATAACATTTTTCAAACGATTAAATCAAAAACATTTGAAAATAATAACACTGGTGTTCCATGATTTTATTCTTTATAAAAAAATGTCATGGTCCATCTATTGTCCACATGGTAATTAATTACACTTGAACAAGAGTTAAATAATGCTTAAAATTTCAAGACATCAGCCATTGCAGTTGTCACGGATGTTACATTTTCTCACTTTTCGAGGGTTCCCTTTTTAAAGGAAAAGAAAATTATATATTTTTTATAACTAGAAGTGATGTGAAACATAATTATTGTCCTACAGAAAAAAAATATTGACGTAAATGTGTTACTATGGAGGAAATTGACGAAAATGTGCCGTCACGGATGTTACAAAATTTGTGAAGTCACTTCACAGGCAATTACATTGAGGTGATAAATTCTGGTCTCTGCCTTACCAGAAAAGCACACTTGTATTTTGCGTACATGTCTAATACCAATCAATTATTTAATTACAACACTGTCTCTGAATTTTTATACACGGATGTTACAACCAAATTGTCACGGACGTTAAAGCTGACTTAACGGTCCATTAAAAAAAACAGGTTGTCAGTCACTTACTAAAATCTCAACATGGCCTAATTTTTGCGCACAAACTAAAACCCAGTTTCTTTCTTCTTCTTTTTTTTTTTACTTTTTGTTGTTGTCACGGACGTTACTTTTTTTTTTCATTTTGCCAGAAGTTGCTGAAATGCGAGTGGTAGACGAATATGAAATTAAGAATTTACAAATACAATATAAGGTTATCCAAGATTCACCACAGAGTATTTTACTTGATATCTCGCTGAAAAATCTGCCTCCCCCTCCACTATTATCTTGTCCTCACAGTAGTTGAATTACAGGACATTGCCACAGGCCCCATCTATTGAGAAAATGTCTCTCGTAGCATGAATCGTTCTTCATAGATACTTATATTTCGAATATACAAATTGAAAGTAAAAATAGGATTGTAGAACTTTAAAATGTTCTTATATGTCAAGTGTATTGCTATTTTCTTTGTTAAATGTTTATGTCAATCAACAAACTAAAACCTAACAAATTATTTTAAATTGTGGAAACCAACTTTCAATAAATCAAATTGCCAAGGGAAATAGGAAAGATGGATGGCACACCTTATAAATAATGACATGAAAAAGCAAAGAAAAAAGTAAACTGTGTATTTGACGTTATTCCTTCTGAATATACCGTCACTTATAAATTTCCATTTCAAGAACAATATAGGACCTAGCAAATGGCTTTCTCATACGGTGGATATGGTTGTTTTGGGTTCTTTAGATAACCAATATGGTGATTCAAGTTTGTAGTCACAGACGGCCGGACAAACTGATTGGAGGTTTTAAGATAAATCTGACACCGATGAAAACTTATTTTAAACTCACTAAGAATAGGTTACCAGCCGAGATTAGGGATGATTAGAAACAAACATTTCAGGCAGATGCGACTATCGATGTGGAAACGGTATCTTTCGACAAATGGAAAGTTATTTCGACAGACTTCTTAATGTACACAACGGAGAACAAACAGAGTCATTTGAAATTTCTACCGCAGAACCGTGGATACCCGAACCTAGCGAGATCGAGGTCGAAATGTCGATAAAGAAATTAAAACATTTCAAATCACCGGGAATAGACAATATTCCAGAGCTATTAATTAAAGCAGGTTGAACGGCACTAATCAAGGAACTGCATAAATTGATAAACGCTATATGGAGAAAGGAGGAGCTTCCAAAGGAATGGAAAGCCTCAATAATAGTTCGGTTATTAAACAAGGCAACAAATCGGACTGTAATAATTACCGCGTAATCTCATTGCAACCAGCATGCTACAAAGTATTGAGTAATATCCTGTTAACACGTAGATGAAATAATTGTATATCACCAGTGTGGATTTAGGAAAAATAGATCCACGTTGGATCATATTTTCGCCTTAGAAAGAAATGGGAATACAATGGGACTGTTCCACAGCTATTCATTGATTTTTAAGAAGTCATATGATTCTATCAAAAGGGAAAAGTTATACAGTATCCTGGTACAATTTGGAATTCCTAGAAAGAAAGAAAAACTTGTTCAATTAATGAAGATCTGTTTCAGCGACCCCATTAGCAGAGTATGGATAGGTAACGGATACGGATAGATATCAGATAGTTGCGAGATTCGCAACGGATTGAAACAAGGCGATGCCTTGTCACCACTACTGTTTCAGTTTGCGTTAGAATATGCGATTCCGAAAATAAAAGAGGACAAAAAGGGACTAACATTGAATGGCTTAAATCAACGGTTCGTATACGCGGAAGGTGTAGATTTAATAAGAGACGATATAGAAGAACTACAAAGTAACACCGATGTCTTAGTAGAAGCTTGCGATGAAATAGGTCTACAGGTGAACGTAGAAAATACAAAATACATGATAACAAGCCGAAACACAGGGAATAAAGGAAATAGATACCAAACAATTAGGGAAGAGGTCATAGAGAAAGTAAATAAATTTAAATACTTGGGAGCATATGTAACAAGCATAAACGAGATCACGGAAGCAATAAAATAGTCGCTTAATATCGTGCAACGCATTTTTCTACTTATTCCAGAAATTCCTAACCTCGCGATTAATATCAAGGAAGTTGAAATTGAAAATATACAGAACGGTTATTCTACCAGTAATACTTTACGGTTGCGAAATTTGGAGTACGACCCTAGAACATGAACATAAATTACGTGTGTTTGAAAATGAGGTCTTGAGAAAGATATATACGGGATGAGATGACTGAAGAATGGAGGAGACTGCATAATGAAGAACTTCACGGAATGTACGACTTACCCAATGTTGTAAGAATAATGAAATCAGACGACTAAGGTGGGCAGGCCATGTAGCTCGGATGGGGAAAAAAACTAAGATTATATTCCATCTTGGTTGGAAAGCCGGAGGGAAAAAGACCGTTGGGAAAACCGAGACGATGTTGGGAGGACAATATTAAAAGGGATCTTCGAGAAGTAGGTGTTCGTGATGAAAACTGGCTTGATCTTGCCCACGATAGAATCCTATGGCGTACGTTTGTTACTACGGCGATGAACTTGCGAGTTTCGTAAACCATAGAGTGAGTGAGTTAGTTCCTGAAGGTGACACTTCAGAACCATCGCAAGTTTGAGCAAGTAGGCAAGCCATACTCTTCAGAGGGAGTAGCTAAAGGAGGAGACAATATTTGTCATATAACATTGTGTACAAATATATTTAATTAAAATGGAGGATTTAGCTACTTGTGAAACGAGAAAACAAACATTACCTAAATGTCTGAAAACTCAACGCAATTAGTTTTCGTTTCAGAATAATTAGGTCACAAAGAAGAACGAAACTACATAATGAGGACAGTACTTTTATTCTAAATCTAATTTATTTTAATTCAAAATTAATCTTAAAACATATATTGTTTTTCTTTACTGCAATCTACCTTGCCTCTTCTGAAACATATAATTAACACCAAAATCTGTCGACGAGCCATCAACATTTGCTATAAAAGATACATATCAATACGCTTCTTCGTTTAGATTTAAGTTTTTCTTCTGTTACTTCAATGTTCACACTATTTTCGTACATCACAAAGCACTGTCACGTATCTCCGGCTCCAGATTTCACACGACTAGAACGCATATACTGTCGATCGCTATTTACCACACGAAGAAAATCCAATGACAAGATCTGAGGAAGCACTTTTAAAACACGTTTTCGATAGTAAGGAGTGTGATCAACAGGATTTCCGTGTAAAGTTAGACTCCTTAAGAGCGGAAGTTGTGACAATTTTTGAAGTTGTTCCAGCTCCTTGATGCAATTCCCATGTAAATATAATATGCGGAGATTACGAAATACCAGGATTTCATCAGTTATTGTTTCAATCTTATTAAATGACAGATCGAGCCATCCCAGCCTGTTAGGTTCTACTAGTAGTGTGAAGACTGCATGGCAGAGTCCCTCAGTACTTGGTAAGAAATTGTTACCAAGCCATATAGAACGAGATATGTATCTGTTTTCAGTTCCTTTTTTAGGTTTACCAATACGACTTTTTCTGACTTTTATGGACGGTGTTACATCTTTTAGATGAGAGAGGTGCCGAAAGGAAATGTCGACGGGACATCCATGATCAATTTGTTCATTTTTTTCCTTTCTAGATGAAACCTGGGCCATACTGTCGGTGCTACCTTGGAAATTTACACAATTTTCAACAATAGATCACAATTTTCAACAATAAAGTAACAGTAAGCTGTAATTCTGGTTTTCAGAATGTATCTCAAAATTGGTAGAATTTTCTTACAGGTTTCATAGAAAGCATTTAGACATGGGCAATGATTTCCTACTGATGTTTAAAGAGAGACAAGGCTAGAATAACCTTGCACTTCTTTTATTTTTCTTACTAAAACTAATGCAGAGATAAAATACAATATTACATCGTGAACTAGAGAGGTTGACATAATGAAAACATATTAAAAAAAAGAGTTGTAAATGCTTTCGAGTTACTTTTATTTTATTCATGAACCAGATAGGGGAGCTGTTCCATTGTAAGCACTTTATGACCCTTGTACTATCAACTTTTTCACACTTACCTATTCTCAACTAACGTAATCTTGAACCTAAAAAGTTTGAAATAACATGAAATAGAAAGAGTACAAGGGTCATAAAAGTTCTTACAATGATGCAAGCCCAAGACGGGCTGCTATGCTTTAAGTCTGTCGCATCGTGATGAATGACGTCCCACGGCGAGCACTCTTCCGGGGACAGGGAGGAAGAAGTTAGCGACCAGGACCTTAATCTAGATACCATAGATGACCTTTGTCTGGATACCTGGGAACTTAAAAACTAAAGAAAACCTCAGCCAGTATTGCCAGCAATGGTACTTAAATCAGTGTACCAATCCCAAGTCCGCGACAGACGTTGGCTTGAGTCTACCGTTTGTAGCATTACAATACTAAATTTCTGATCTAAAAACAGGAATACTTACTCTTCTGCCTTATAGATCTGACCACTACGAACTTAAAACTCGTTTATTTCTCAATTATTATTTTTTTATCGAAATTATAGAAGGCATATCCCGAGTTCAAACCGGTAGGATTAATTCGTACGCAGTGATTTCGAACTTTGTTTAACCAAATACATAGGTCTTGTCTCGTCGTTAGAAATTCACAGTCTTGTTTAGGACATTATTGATAACTCAAACATGTACAGAAGTCACATGGTCAAGCGAATACCGCCATCCATTTTTGGGGGGATCTCTATACCAGGTTTACAATATAAGTGGGTACCATAAACTTTTTATTATTATTAATTCGAATATAAAACACAAATCTTCTTCTATATAAGTTTTTTTCATATTTTCTGATCAAAGTCGAAATATTTTCCCAGAGTGTATGGTTTTGTACGATGAGTATACGGTCCATATCACATAAAGTGAAAGAACGTACTTGTATCATGCTACGTTTCTACAGCTTAATGCAGTGTTCGATTTGCCGAGGATATTCCCTGGTTCGTGAGTAAGTTCATCCCCGGTTTTCAATTCCGAATATCATCCCAATCAGTGATAAATTCTTTGTATTTCTACCAAAACAGATAGTAGGTTGAAACTTACTAGCGACCTCTAGCTTTAGGATCCCTCTTCCCCCCCTCCTTCGTAATTTATAACAAATCGAGCACTGGCTTAATGTTAGCTGGATTGGATTTATGCTTACCTTCTAGTCCATCTGATATTTGAAGTAATGTTTTGGCGTCTAGCACTTTGCCATTTTAGTTGATTCTTACTTTAGGAATTTTCTTACTACCGGTATCACTAAACTTATGCTCCTCGATCACCTAATCATTTCAAGCTCATATCACCTAATGATGCATGCTACAATTCCTTATTCAAATATGCTTTCCGTACCTTCACAAACTAGTCTCTGCGTGAGAAATCCTCGTCTTCAACATATAAACCACAGCACATATTTTCTCCCTCTGATCTTCTACTCCGCATTACACAGGAATCCTTAGGCAGTCATTTACTAATTGAAAACACTAACTTCGGCATAAAACAAATTATAAATAGTTCCGTTAAGCAGTAAGTTGTTCTTTTGATGTCGAAACGTAAAGATTTCATAGAATGTCAAATTTCACTACTGATGAGCGTCTCCTTAAAAGAACGCATTTCCACTTACCGAGAATGATTGATGGAGGTCGAGTCTTTGGCAAGATGGACGAAGGTCTGAGAGTCATCATACGCATTGCACAAATTGAATGTTCATCATCCATTCTGGAAAAATTTCTTAACTGCAACTGTTCCCTTTGTTCTTGAAAGTCTTTACACTGTCAAACTCTATGAAAACGAAGTCGAAGGTCTTAACACTGATGTACCAGTAACTGGGTGTTGGAGTCCTTTTTCTCGAAATCGGTAGGATGTAGTGCCTCTGTATTTCTGGATGTATTCTGTGTCTTTTGAGTGTATCTGTTCCAGATCGTTTCCAAACTTTAGGGTTTTATACGATTTTGAAAAACCTGTTGGCGTCTGTTCTTATATGGCGCTGAAGTTCAGGTGCTCCATTCATTATTTTTTCCCTGGCGAATTTCATCAGTCTGGGTCAAAATTGAGCCTTGGTCGTCTGGTGGTTCCAATTTATGTGCATATAAGCATTCTTGTATTTGGCTGATTGCTTGGGAATCTTCACACTTCACGGGTTCCACGATTCTGGTCGTTACTGACAGTCTCCTATTTCGTGGGAAATTTCTTGTTTTGAGAATTCCAAGGTTCTTGTTGTTATTGAAATTCTTAGGATCTGTCGGTTTATGGAGTGCGCATGATCGTGTAAATTTATGTTAGATTTCTTTCTCAGTCGATTAAATATCAAAATTTCAATAACTAATGATTTCTGTGTCTATATCAGGGATAAATTTTGGCTTACGTACCGCCTATTGTATGCGCACCCAGTGTGAAGTGTTTTTCTGCAAGTCCGCACCAATTCTGGGAAGGACTGAAGTCCGCCCAGCCGATGTAGCAGTTGTAGTAGAATGGGAACCCAGAGATGGCAGCACGTATCAATTAGTCAAGTATAGTGCATTAGTGTGTGTGATGTTTCTTAAACTGGAAGACATTTAATGGACGGTGATACTAATATATATATATAATAATAAATCACAGCCATATTCAATCCACTAGTGGAATATATATATATATATATATATATATATATATATATATATATATGAACTGTTGCTAATAAGATAAGATAAGATAAGATAAAATGAATTGTATGGGCGGTAACAGCACTATGGCTTACGCCCGTCCCGTGTTGCTAATAAGAGAAATAGTGTATATAAGTTTTATTGCTGATAAATTTAAGTGAATGTGTATGTCTTGTAGTAGTTTATTAACTGCTACACCATGTAGTGGAAAGCAGTGGGGCGAACTTAACCTAGCCTAACTGTGGTTTGTTAACCTACAACCGATGACCTTGTGTAGCAAACGCACAAGAGAGAGCAGTAGGTATACGGTCACATTAGGATCGACGGCAGTTTTCACTGTCGGAGGGTGCTAGTTACTTTGAAATTGTTTTTGCAGTCAAAGACTGATCATTATTTATCACCCACAATCATTCGCACATCGCTGTCGTGCCAAAGCTAACAGGAATGCATACTCTTCCAACAGTAGTTTCTAAAACAGCATCTTCAGCCACTCCAAAATATGTTTCATCGGGCACCTATCAACAAGACGAAACCGCAACCAGCATTCATCTTCAGGTTCACGCTCTCAATCACCTCTACAACGTCATTCTGGCAGTTCTCCACCACATAAGAAATCTCATACTGGTACTGTATCCGACTCCGACTCAGATCATTCAATGAATATATCCGATTCAGAGCTTCTCAATCCACAAGGTACTGCACATCAAACACCTTCTATTCATTCTTTTCTCCTGACTAACCTAAAAGACTTCTGCAACAACTCCTGTATGTTCCTCGCGAAATGATCTCTCAAATAGTACCTACCAGAAATGGCATTATCATTAAATCACCTGATGAACATTTACTATCAGAAACAAGCACAGCTATCAAATTTTCGGCAGTGAAGCCAATCTTACTTCTATGAGCACCAGAACCACCAAAATGCCACCACCTCCACGCCGTCAACCTATGCTTTCTGTAGTGACTCGAGGAGTTGAACCAGATGTCACAGATTCTGAAGCCGAAACCGAACTTAAATCCGAGGAACACACTATCACAAAATGTCTGAGAATCAAAACCAAAGAGGGAAACAGCAGCTACATGATCCGAGTCTTAACACCACATCAGCCAACTATCCATACGAGCCTTCACCTACAAACGACGCTACAGAGTTGAGCCTTCACGCACTACTGCACCCATACCTATTCGATGTGAGAACTGTCAGACGTGTAATGCCCATGAAACCCGTTTCTGTCCAAACCAAGCCAAACGTGGATACTGCTCTGGCCCACATCAGACCAAAAATTGTGACAACGCACAACAACCTCCGAAATGCAGCCAATGTGGTGAACATCCGACATTTCCATATAAGTGCAAAGGCCGCCCTCAACCAGAAGTTGACAACCCACATCTCACAGTTCCTCTGCGTCTTCCTGCTCAAACTCAAACCACATCTACTCTTCCATCACCCACAATAGAACAAATCATCGCCTTTATCACTCTCATACTTCAAAACCTCCACCAGGGGCTCGAGATACCATACTCCATTATGTACAACAAGCAGCTTCTGAAGCCTTCAAAATGAAAGTAAACGCTACATACTCGGGACCCTACGTCTATTTCTCTGTCACACCTCACATGGACTTTGATTGACACCCGTAACTCACCAAATGCATCATCATTCATTCTTTCACTCACCATTCACCCACATAATTGCACTGTAATCATCAATGTGTTGGAGAAGGGCTCACCTGTCTTTCATAAAGCCTAGAGCAGCCCCTAGGCAGAAGATTTATTCACACATTAGTTCTATATGTTCCACGTGTTGTCTCGTTTAATGTGCACTTCATTTCCATCATCCATCTCATTATCGTTTGATCCACATAGACCAATAAAATGGGTATAAGCGCAAGACTTATACCAACCTGATTTTAAGATTTAATAAATAAAGGATAATAATCAATGCCCAAACATCCCTTAGACCAACCATCCTTACCAGCAGATCCCACCAATTTCCTTTCCTTCTCTTCCTACATCGAGGGCGTAACCCTTGGGAGGGTGCTAGCCACACTTGTGACTAGCAATACGCGAAAAAAAAAAAAGCAGTGGTTGTCACAACAGTTCCAAAGGAGCTGGTGAGGAAACTCCTTTCCTCCCATAGAATGAACTGGAACCAATAACAGAAAGTTGGTGGAGGAAGTTCCTTTCCTCCCACATTGAAGGAGAATAAGCTGGTTGCCATTGTAAATAGATGCCCCAATAAAGAACAATGTTTTTGATATCTCGAAGCTGAATGTTTCTGTGAGGATATTTGGTGGAGGAAACCCCATCCTTCGACGAACTTGGGGAGGTCGCAGTGCCTGTGGACTCCCACATAGGTATAACACTTGGCGGAGGGATTGCGCTCTCTCCCACAGGACTGGTGGAGGATTAACGGTCTCCAACTGGGTGGATATTGGAGAATGTACCTTGTTCGCCTCCCACATAGTGGAAGCTCACAAGTGTGATCCGGCAGTTGCGCATACCTGCTATCGTGGAATAACGGCGGGGTCGCAGCCTGGAAGTAAGTGTAGTATTAGGTCAGTACACAAGTACGGTCGGTTATGCAAGTATCAAGTCACTGCATAAGTACGGTCGGTCCCCGGTCCCTGTTACATGTCTATAAGAAATTATTCTTGTTACTATTTCCATCGTTTACCTGTTGCTACGTAAGTGTCTACTTTGGATTTTCTTAGCAACTAAACTTTGGTATAACAATTTAATACCAATAATAATAATAGTTAATCATGAAGAATGATAGTTCTTCGAGTGCTGACAAATAAGTCTATATGTATGCAGCTAGTTTCGGATATAGCGAATTATAAATCCGATTTTGATGCTTGGACTTGCATTTGAAAGCTCTTTGCCATACCAAGATACAGAAAAAGATTTGGGTCGGCAGCACCTCCCGGGGACCCCTAGGGCGGTGCGAAAAAATAAAAAAAATCACATTTCTGATAGTGCTGACCCCATATCATATAGGCGGCTGAAACTTGCGGAATCTTAATTTACGCTTCAATACCTTTCAAACGGTGTATGACACGTCAAAATCGGTGATGGGGTTCAAAAGTTATGTTTTTTTTACCGAATGACAGAATTTTCACAAATGATAGAAAAGTGTGTCTGTCATTCTGTCTGTCTTATTGTTTAAGTCCCAAATGGGTGGTGCCTGCGGGTTTTTGGAGGTCAATTGCGAGCCCCAACAAGTTGAGGTAAATCGAAGCTTATTTTTTTTTTCATAGGAGTTACCGTTTTCGAGATACGGAGCCTACCATGGTCCAAAATCGACCTTTTGTATGAAGACAACACTTTGTTTTCAACACACAGCCTTACAAAATAAGCGATATCAGTATAAAAACCATTTCGGAGTAAAGGGAAGAGTGACGTAAGAATTCTACTCGCAAAAGAAGTGATATCCATTTTGCGAGTGATTTTTTGTGTCACTATGGCGGAATTGTTTCATTTGTAATAAAATTAAGATATTTAGTATCCCCCCTTGCGCAAAGAAGATCACTCGCTAAATGGATTCTTTTGCTAATATAATTCTTGCGTCACTCTTCCCTTTACCCCGAAATGGTTTTTATACGGATATACATATACTGGGCAAATTATGGATTCGTAAATCACTGTGTTGTATTTGTACGAATGAAAACACTGATAGATTACAGTAGAGGTTAGCACATGAACCCGCCATAGTTCATGGTAATATGTTTTCGTGATAAATAAGGTAAAGGCACCAGTAATTAACCATGTACCAGTAGGTGACCTCTTGCGAGAAAAAAAAACTATCCAAACGGCGCTGGCGTCAGTGATAATTTTCTGAAAAAGAGGAGCATCCGACAGGCCCTTCTGTTATCATTGCCTGTTACTTTAACTATATAGAGTATTCTGGTTAAAAAATACGGAAGGTTTACTTTGTGTAGGTGTCTGCAATTGTAATTTCTGGCCTTTTTGTTTAGCGTTTTGTTAAAGAGGTGTATTTGGACTGGGGGTATAAAAGTGTTACTTTTGTGCCTATATCATTAAGAACGGTAGTTCTTCGAGTGACGCTCACAAACGAGTCTGTTAGCGGCACTCACATATATACAGCTAATTTCGAATCTAGCGAACAAAAACCCCGATTTTGATGCTTGAACTTGCATTTGAAAGCTCTTTGCCATACTAAGACACAGAAAGAAATTTGGGTCTGTAGGAACTCCCTGGGATCCCCTTGGGCAGTTCGAGAAAAAATATCAAAATTTCACGTTTCTGATGATAGCATTGACCCCAGACCATATAGGCGGCCGATCTTAATCTACGCTTCAGTACCTTTCAAACGGTGTATCACATGTCAAAATCGGTGATGGGTTTGTTCAAAAGTTATTTTTTTAGCCGAATCACAGAATTTTCACAAATGATCGAAAAGTATCCTGTTATTCTGTCTGTCTTTTCCTTTAGTCCCAAATGATTGGTACCAGGGGGGGGGGTTGGAGGGTTAATTGCGGGTCCCGTTGGGGTAAATGCTTAATTTTTATTACAGTCTAACGGTTAGAGAGTGGGACTCATGTCCGTGTGGTCCTGAATTCAATTCCCGACTGGAGCACCCCACTTTTCGGTGTCCACCCAGCGTCGTGAGGCAAACTGGGGAGTCACGTGAATAATGACTTGACGACCACTTGGTCTCAAAAGCTAGATACACCTGTTCGTTGTCAAGGTAATGCGCAGTGCTGACCCCACGACCGTCACTCATGTTGACGCAGTTCGACGAACCGCGGACAGATGGTGTTGGGACAGGCTTAGAACCTTTCGGTCTGTAACACCAGTGGTTATTATTAACAGGCCTTTGCAGATTTCCATCAACAGTGATTGGTTTATTCCAATTTATTATGCTCCATGACACCCAGTCAACTAGTAGAATTTCCGTTTTCTTCGAGGGTCAGCTACTGAAACTATTTTGCATTTTTTGAAAAATTCTAAAACAATTGACTTTTTTTTCTTTCTTTTTTTTTTTTTACAGAAGTGCAATGTCACATCATAATCGTAGAATTAAAATTTACTTTAACCAATTAAAATTATTTTTTAATGAAAAATAAGAAAACATAGCAGTTTATTTGAAACAAACTCTTAAACAATCAACTACGGCTGAGTTCACCTTCATTCAAACGAAAACAGGTTTGGTTAGATTAGACAAAGTTAGTTCGATCTGACCGCCCGATTCTGAAAAGAGCGCTTGACATATACTAAAGAAAAGACATCTGTTCTGTATCTTTAATTTTATTGGTTTGAAATAATTAACTTTTAACTATTATCAAAACTATAACAGTAAGACAGATTCAGAGAGGGGTAAGAGCGTCTTAAATTTTCCAAATCTTTGCTAGTTATTTTAGGAACGTCGAAAATGAACATAGTTTGCAAGTTAGTCAGATAAATCGGAATGAAAGTCAGGAAGTTTCCTGTTAGGGCTTTCATCACACTTACTTTAAGTTCCCTCAATGTGATGCATTTTGTAACAATAAGTTCCATTCCTTTGCTTGTTATTTCAGGGCTTCCCATAAGTGAAAGATACTCTAAAAATGGACAGTTCAGGACGATACTGTCAAGGCAGTCATCGTTTATTTTCCAGCAACGAAGTTCCAGATGTAGAAGACCTGACAGATTTTTGTTAGAAAGAAATCTACAAAATGAATCTGAAGACAGTTGACAGCCATAGGCTGTTGCACATTTTAAATAAGTAAGTTTCAAATTTCCAACACTTATCAAACTGTTACCAGTAATATTGTTAGAGACAAGCCATTCAAGTCTTGTTACATTTCTACTCAGTAACAAATGGTTAATTCCAGCATCTGTAAGACGTCCAAAATCTACACATAAACCAGTTAGTATATCCTTTTTCATTTTCACTAAGTATTGGAAATGTTCATCAAGAAAATTCCTACCAAATGGCATGTAAAGTTGGGTAATGGATGTACAATTATCGATAATATTTATCACATCTATGGCGCTTATTCGTATATGATTTTCACCTGGTAAAAGTAAAATGTGCAATGAAATTCTTAATATCTTTAAACCGTGAAAGTTAATCACCTTACTAATACACTCTGCATTGAGTGGAATCACTTTCAGTTTCAAAATCTCTATACGTTTGTTATTTTGAGCCAATTCCTCAAGATCAGGGATGATTTGGGCTGACCTAGTACCCTTAATACTGAGGCACCGAAGGTTTGTACATTTATATGACGTATCAGAAATTATATCGTTAGTGATATCACTGTCTACTACTTTTATTTTTCCAATGTTTGGAAACGTGTCCAAAATAGCATTAACATATTCTCGAGAGTGGCACTTCTTGAATGTTGCAGATATCTTCCGTGAAAAAAATGGATCATTTATTAATTTATTCCAACGAACGCAAACAAAGGTCACTGCACAGAGATTCAGAATTTCCAAGTACGAAAATATCATAAATAGAACTTCATCTGGAAGTTCATGGATTTGTGTTTGAAAATTAAAATTTTCACATTCAACTGTTTCTGCTGGACGTCCTAATTTTGACTTCAAAGTAGTTAGCCTACTCCCCATGATTTTAATTTCTCCTACCTTCCATTTGCCTCACCTTAATTTTCAGACTGTCATTTAGTTTTCGTTTCTTTCCATTTAATTTGAGTTCAATTTACTTGTGTTCTTGACATCCTGGAATAGTGCGACTCCCCACTCCCTCGAAAAATGTGGTCCCTTCAGAGAATTATTTTACATCACAGCATACATAAAGAAAAACACTTTTCTTTCACTTCTTTCTATGGCAAGCTAGCTTCTAGAGCTTGTTTCATAGAGTTAGGAATATTATAGAGGGAACTTTAGGCTGTTTTGTTAGGTGTTTTCTTCCTAACTCTATGGCTTGCTTATTGTTTGTTTACTAAACTGCAGGTCAATATTTAAGACCTATGGCGATGTTCATTGAAATATTCGCAAATGTTAATATATTGTTCGTATCCACCATTATTTTTTAAAGAAATTCAGTCATACAGTCTTTGCCATTAGTCGCCATCTCTAGAACCTTCCAAACATTCCCACACTACATCTACACTGCACTTATAAAGCTAGAAACACGTATAATTTTGATGATTTGTAGAAAAAACCAAAGATGTATGAAGCCGTTGATGTTATTAATGACTAATTATTGTTAATTTTCAGCTTACTTTACAATTCTCTGCAAACTCTAGAGCCTTTCTGTCTGTCTTGTTGACCATCGACCGCTCATAAAGAGTACGTCGTTTATGGAGATAATGCAATACATAGCCGTGTTACAAAAGAAAACTGTATCAAGCTTACAATATTTTAACCTAAATATGACATAATTATGGCTAAACCAGGAATTTAGGTACAAAAATTTTCATTATTAAGTGACAGTACTTGTGTTTTTGTTATAGTAAGTAATATTTCACAAAAAGATTTCTCAGTGTTATAAGGTTATTTTCAAGCAATAAGTTGTATAAATGATATTTTTAACTTGTTATTCTGTGAAAAATTACATTTGACCTTTAACCAATAACAATAATGATGTTGTACATATGTTAATTCTAGAATGAGGTTTATTTACTATACATCATATGACAAAAGGCAAGAAATAACAAGATTCAATAATTAAAATAGACTCTGAGAGTTATATATAATAATGAAGAGCTTCATAATCGACGGAACAGTTCAATAGATATCCATTTGAATGCCTTACAGAAATGTGGTAAAAGAATAGAAAATATTACATGTGATTCAAGGTCATTAGACTCCATTTAAAAAAAGTGATTATTTTTTTTTTTTGCTGTTAGTATATGCGTATACTATTGTATGTTAAAAGTAGACATGCATTAAATAATCATAATATTTTCTTTATCTAAAGAAAAAAAATGTTAACTAAGTAGACAATCTGTTGATTAGGCTCATACAGTGTTTTCTAAGGAAATTGGTTTTGGAATTGGTAAGCGGTATAATGCTTTCAGAAGTGACCTTCTGTTAGCACAATATTTCGGGCAATACATTAGGATATCTTAACGTTTTGCTCAGCTAATCGACATTCACACAAAGGAGAAAGGCTACAGCCTATTTTAAATAAGTGAGATAAAAGTCTTGTGTGATCTGTGCGAGCTCTGATTAATTCGTATTGCCTTTCTGCAAATTACATCGAGTTTTTCTAACGATTTTTTGCTTAGATTAGGTATAACTGACAAGCCATATTCGATGTTAGGTAAAAAATATTTTTTATAAAAAGCAAAAGAATAATTTGAGTGCCACCGTATTTTGTAGTTGCAATTGATTTTAAAATATTTAATATCTTGTTTCCGTTAGCAAGCATTAAATTGACATGGACATTTAGATTAAACTTAGAGTCAAGGGTGATTCCTAAGTATTTCACAAGATCCACGATGCGTATCAAAGTTGATCGTTGAAAGTTAGGTCACTTATATCTACTATATGGAGGTATAAAAGTAATTAAAGAGGATTTATCTTCAGATATTTTAAAATTTCTTTGCTTTAACTATGTTACAATAGTCTGTATGAGAGTTTCAAGTTCAGAAAACCAGTTATTATAATTATTTTTTTTCGGTACCATTACACAAAAATCGTCCGCGTACAAGATAAAACTAAAGGGAGGAGGAATAATTTTGTCTATATCTGAAATGTATACGTTAAAAAGGAGGGCACTGAGAACAGAACCCTGAGGTAGCCCAACGTTGATACGGATTGTTTGTTGTATAGCTACTTCTATGTATAAGAGTCCATTTTGAGAGGAAAGTAAATTCCACAACAGTTGGATGTAAAATCTAAGAATTTTCAAAGTAGCTAAAATGCACATTAATTTAGATATATTTACGGAACCGTAAGCAGCCGAAATGTCAATGAATGCAGCATGAACAGGTCTCTTTAAATTGAAGTTATTTTCTATAGTTAGTCCCAAAATTGCTAAAGCATCTAGAGTTCCCATATTTTATCGAAAGGCATATTGGTGAGGTGAAAACTTAGTTTCTGATTCCAGGTACCACTCCATTCGCGTTAGAATACATCTTTCAAATAGCTTCAGAACGTTCGAAGTAAGACCCAGAGGCCTGTAATTTTTTTCCATCTTTGACGTCTTTACCTTGCTTTAGAATGGGGTAAATAATTTGTTCGGTCCAATCTGTAGGGACCTGGCCTGTTAGTGAAATAGAATTAAATATAGTGCATAGCCAGTAAAGTCCGATGTCAGGAAAATTTTGAATATCGTCATTGGTAATCCGGTCTGGGCCAGGGCAAGTTCGTTTTATATTAGTAAGATGTATTTGCAGTTCATGGACAGATATAGGAGTATGTAAGGCTTTCCCAGCCATACTGGAAGTCGCCCACACAAAATCAAGGTCAGGGATCTGGTCTTGATTTTGAAAACATAGGTTACGAAATTTTTCTGTAAATTGTTTTTGCCACTTAGTGTCATAAGTATGGTGGAGCGATTTGTTAGGATTTTTGACTCGTCTTAGTATATTCCAAATTTGTCCAATTGGGGTTCTAGGTTGTAATTGTTCGCAAAAATTCTGCCATGCTGTACGTTTTTCTTGTTTGACTTTGCGCCTCATTTTAGCTATCATTGACTTATAATAAATAAAGTTTTTTCGAGAGGTTTTCTATAGAAAAAAGTAAAATAGCTTAGCTTTTGTTCGTTCCAGAGCACTTGACAGCTAGGAGTCCACCATCTGAAAGTTTGTACCTGACTTGGATTATGTTTGAATTTAGTAACTAATGGACAAGATGAATTTAGAGCAGTCGCAATTAAAGATATGAAATATGTGTATTGCTCCTGAACACCTTTTTTGTTTTTAATTGCATTATCCGCTAGTAAAAAAGTTAGTACCCGTCTGTATTTGCACCAATCTGCAGCGGAAATTTTCCATTTACATAGGGGATGAGTTATTTTGTAATAAATGTTTGTATGTGAATCAATAAAGTTTACTATGCATGGATAATGGTCACTCGTGTATATATGTTCTGTTGTATTCCATGTGACCTTATTGGCAAGACAGTTTGAACAAATGGCTAAGTCAATTTCTGAAGGGGAGGAACCATTGGCCGGTCTATGGGTGATACTATCATCATTAAGGAGAACGAGTTCATTGGTGTCAAGAAATGTTCTATTTTTTTCCAAAGGGGCAGGTAAATTTATATGATGTTTCTTCTAAATGGCTATTGTAATCTCCCAGAAATAGTGAGGGATCAGAAGTTAGGGTTGTAAGTTGTTGAAGCTCTTCAGGTAAAATTTTGTTTTTATTTTTGCCAGACGGAATATATAATGAAAAGATAGAAATGGGACCAAATTTTGTTTTAATTCTAATGCCACAAATTTCCAGGTTGTATAGCGACGTAAAAGAGAAGTTGTCGGGGATCTCAATCTTGTCCCAAATTACAGTTTTATGAATAAGAACGCCTACTCCTTTTAATTTCTCATCATATGTATTAGTGATGAAATTGTAATGGGGGATGGCTAAACTAGACTTTTATTTCCCCAAGATTTCAGAGAGACAGAGTAGGTGAGACCGGGGCTGGTTGACGAACTGCATATAACTCCTCCATTAATTAACATAATGCGCTGTTGCTGCTATTATAAAAGGGCGACCTGGGGATGCTGCTGCCACCTTCATACGGAATTTGTAACTTACGGAGAATGGCGTCTAATAGATAAAGAGTGTTTTTGCCCGTCTGAAGTATTTTTTTCAGTTCTCCGTTACAACATTGCAGAATTGTCACTTCTTGGAGTATAGAGGTAAGTAATATAGAACTAGTTAGATCTGAACTTTGTTGTTATGAATATTCAAACAATAAAACGTAAATACCAAACAATTGTTGAGTAATTACGACTTTGTTGCACAACATGTGCTTGGGGTTAGTTGGCGTATAGCATTTGGGGCTGGTTGGCAAGTGCGCCAACCAACCCCGTGTGGAATGTTACGTTGTTTTACTTTTATTGTTACGTTGTTCGTTTTATTGTGATGTTGTTTACAGTTCAATCAATCTTTTAAAAAATATGTCAACGCTGAACTGGACTCTTGCATGGTTAATAACCCAGGGAAAACAGTGTCAATATATGATGTCCCTGGAATTGTCAATAGTGCTATGCCACATGCTCTAACACCTTCCAACATCTTATCAGGATTTCGGGTTTCTGGCTGCTACCCTTTTAATGCAAACATGACTCAGAATTTCCCCCCAGTTTTGTAACGGACAGACCAATGGAAAATGTGCCAGCTCAAGAATTAGAAGCGGAATGTGAGGATGAGCCTCCAACACCAACAGAAGCTGCTGAGCCTCCAGCACCAGCAACAGAAGCTGCTGTTCCTTTAACATCAGCAGCTGGACAAGCCACAACACCAACATCAAGAAGCAGCCACAACCAATCAAAGCTATCTCCAGAAGAGGTTCGTCCATTTCCGAAAGCTAGCCCCAGGAAAGAAGCTCGTGCTCGTAAAGAGAACATCGGCTATCTTAACCGACACGCTTCTAAAGGATGCCCTCGCTGAGAGAGCAGCAAAGTCAAGGCAAACCAAAGCTACTGCTCCTTCCACTGAAGCAAAGAAGAATCGTTTTGGGAAGAAAAAGAAACAGAAGAATGGAAGACAGACATCCAGAAAGGACAAGAAAAAAGAAGAATCTGATGAAGAGGAAGATTTCTGCATTGTGTGCTATGCATACACCAACAGCCGTCCAGGCGAGAATTGGATCCAGTGTGTGTCTTGCAGAACATGGGCGCATGTAGAGTGTATGGATGATTCGCCATTTTAGACATGCCATAACTGTGACTCTGAATAGGTCTAATTCTCAGTTGTTCAATTCTCATTGTCAAGCATAATTTGCATGTGCTCTTTTGTTACAAAAATAGTTATAGGCCTAGCTATTACTTTCTCTTACTTTGTCAAAAGTAGGAAATAAACTGCGTTTCTCGATAATTCAGTTAAAAAATATCTTAGTTTCTCTTAGCTACTTTGTGAACAGCAGGAAATAAACTGCTTTTCTTGATAGTTCAGTTATTTTAATTACATTTTGAAATAATATTAAGAACTAGCCATCGACCTCCATTAATACGATACTGGACTGACTGCAGCCATTGAAAATTTTATGAATATGTGAAGCTAGGGAGCGGAGAGGAAACTTAATCTCGTTTGTCCACTTCCAGCCTAAACCAATATGGACCAAATTTTCCATTCTAACTCAGTTTTTTACGCTTTAAATCACTGTGTGGCCCGTTTTTGTACTGATGTCTTAATTCTTGCATAAAAACGTAAATATTATTTGCAATATTTTCTATTGTATGCAGAGTGCCGTATACTCTTACATGAATAGCTCAGAAATTAAGACTTGAAGCAAAAAACGGACCACACAGCGATATCAAGCGTATAAAACTGAGTTAGAACTGAAAATTTGGTCCACATTGGATTAGACTGGAAGTGAACAAACGAATTTAAATATTTGCTCTGGCGTCTATCTTTCAACACTAAGTAGTTACTCCAGTACAGTTTAGGTAGAGCTCGATGGAATTAGCCTACATCAAATCCTATTAAAACTGATGTGGTTTGATAATCTTGTAGCTTTCGATGTCATGACAACCAAGCTAGAATGAAAGAACGAAATTTTCATATTTCATAATGCTGATTCTTTTATAGCCTAATGTTGCGAATTAAAGCCATTTCAAAATTCACACAAATAGCCTACTTCATTGCAATATAGACATACAGGGTGAGTTTTTTAAAAGTGCCACACCTGAATAATTTTCAAA